>OZ025240.1:25834535-25852035 GCA_964019155.1 Osedax fenrisi | reverse complement strand
AATCACTCATAGAATTGTCTATGAATTAATAGATCGACATAATAGTAGTAACAAAATAGATATATAAATAGGGAACCAATTATCGTTCTAAAAACAGTACATACATGTATACATATATATATATATATATTAGTAGTTATTAATTCGCGCATAAGTTAGTAGGGCACTACAATAGGAATGCTGTAACGGATTAGGTAATATTACAAGAGCGTCGCCCGCTGTATAGATGTATATATATCTCTCTCTCTCTCTCTCTCTCTCTCTCTCTCTATCTCTCTCTCTATCTCTCTCTATCTCTCTCTCTCTCTCTCTCTCTCTCTCTCTCTCCGCGGAGAGAGATACGTGCACGGGTCACGTGTGCACGGGTCACGTGGTACCTATCACGTGGTAAACAATGTCCGTCGCCTCGTTATCGCCGGTACACGTGTTCGGTAATTAACTAAATAGGTGGCGCCGGTAGTGCCGGTGGAAGATGCTATCGATCCCCCTCTCCCTCACGCTCACCTTCTAGGCTACACCACGTCGTAAATAGGTGGGCCTTCGTAGACTCCGCGCGGTGCGGTTCTAGCCCGCGGGAGCGTAATAAAACTGGAGAGCGCGTACCGAAACCCGCACACGCGCACCTCGGAGCGCCCCGCACACCCTTATTATCGCTCACCTCTTCGCGGCGGCGGCGCCGGTATCATAAACAAGTATTATGATTACGTCATCTCCTGTAGAGAGGCCGGGCCGCGCGATGACCTCACCTCCACCGTAACCGTAGATAGGTAATAGCGATCGTAATAGTACTCGAGACTATTACGTAATATTTGGTAAACATCCCGGCCGAGTAGCGTATAGGCAAGGACATGTCCTTGGTATAGGTATACACGGTATGTGTACTCCACACCTAGCTAGGTCGCGTTATTACGATGGCGGCTCTCTTTGATCCATTGTATTCGAGTTATTACGTAACAATAAGGACATTAGTGTTCGCGTATGTGGGAGTAGCGTTAGTTGTGTGTGTGTGCGCGATAGTAAGACATGTGTGTATTCAGTGAATACTATTCACACTATAGTGCGACTTCTATTAAATTAATGCATTCATAAATAGTATGTATTATATAATATATATGAGATTATGAATTAATATAAATGATCAAGCATATCTAAATAAGTAAAACTAAAACTCTTTCATTATTTAAAATCACGAATATACATGTATAATCAGTGATTATGAATCACACGTGAACACTATAGTCTTTATAGTATACAGTGTATACAGTGTATACTATACAGTATACATAGTACATATATTCGCGCACGCACACCCATGTACTTTACCGCACATTTGTGTGTGTGTGTGTGTGTGACCTATACTATATATCGCCGACCACTCCTCGTTAACGATTGATCAATTGATGTAGTCACTCTCTGTATAAGTAACGGTATCCTATGTGTACTACCTACTCTGTTAGGTAATCCTACTGTACCCAACACCGTAACACTGACGCCGTAAGTCTACGATCTATCGCTATATATAATAAATGTAGGACATGTGTAATTATGTTATTAACATGTTAACATGTAATCCTAGAGTACACTAGGTCACTAGGTCACTGGTACTAACTATATATATGTACCTATAGGTATTATATGTCCATGTATATTATACTGTATAGTTATTGTAACTATAATAAGTATATATCTTGACCTGTAGTACACACACACACACACATATATATATATATATATATATATATATTGGTATTCCCTTTATCCATTATAACTACACAACTATATACACCTATTTTTCTATACGATTTATCAAGTAATCAAAAATTAACTAGATATATATATATATATATATATATATTTTTTCTCCGGATATACTCGGGATATACTCAGGATATACTCAGGATATACTCAGATATACTCGGATATACTCGAGATATAATTGTGATATAGTCGGATAAACTCGGGATGTTTACATCTAAACACGAGTGTTCCGGCTATAACCTATCCACCTCGTGTATTACATACATGTATGTATCGGGTTACAAGCTAATTTAATTGTTATATAAATATAAACATATGCGTATACTTATATTCATATGATATTTGTTTACATTAGTTATTACAGGTAGCATATCTATAACCTATCCTATAGGATACGTTGATGGAGCACATATATGTGATATAACGTATACGTTATCTACATGTTATCTACACGTTATCTACACGTTATCTATACGTTATCTATGTAGTGTAGGTTTACTACACTTACTAACATCTCCATATTTACTTGTAGTATTATAACTGATAATACATTTTTAATTTATATTCATATTTAATATCATAAGATAAAAATTCAAGATATCTATTTATTAGAATAATATACTTTTCAAATTAAAATACTAATAATCAATAGTCAGGGAGTACTGGCTAGTAGCCAGTGGCTACTATGGCTAGGTCTAAAGTATACTTTATCTAGAGATCGACCAAAAACCCTTGCCTTCCCTATATATACTTTAGTAATACAATTAAACTTTCACGATGACCACAAAGTAACACACAATTTCTTACGTAAGTATTACATATTACGTATACCTATTATCATAACTAACGAGGTTTTATGTAGAAATTAAAATAGATATTATACATTACATTACATTGGTACCTCGTAATAAACTTATTAATACAGCTATGAACACATTAATATAGAAATGTCACTATGTAACACATGACCTATAATAGTAAATTATAACATCTTATTTAATAACTTTTAATAATAATTTAATAACTTGAAATGAATCTATATATATACAGTGAAAGCCGCTTACTTCGACAGCCACGTACAATGTACGTCGTACATTGATAATTGGGCTACATCGACATTTCGAGATATTTTTGTTGGATTTACACCTATTTACATGTAAATTAATCCGCGTACATCGACAATCCACTTATATCGATAATTCGGCATTATCGACATATTTATAAGGTAATATTTGGAATTGAATCCACTTATATCGACAAATTTGATTATAAAACAAATTATTTACAAGTTTGAATTTGTATGAAAAGTATTCCTATATTATTCATTGATATTCCCCTACTACTTAATATCGTCAGTATATCTATAAATAACTTGAGCTTTAATATCTTAAGTAATTGATACTCCTACTAATATGTATTGTGATATAATTACGTATGTCTTATTTCATTTATTAAATTATTGTAACAATGCCAAATCGTAAATTCATTTCTATCGTTGATAAATCTACTGCTATCAATACTATTAAAAATGGTAAGGAGAGAAAGATTGTGGGAGAGGAACTGGGTGTTGGATTGTCTACTATTGTAGGATGGATGAAAGATGAGAAAAATATAATAGAACATAGTAAAATTGTAAATTCAAAAAATGTAAAAAATATTAAATTATCACCTTATGATGATGTAGAAAACCCATTATTAACATGGTTTGCTGCAGCAAGACGTTCTGGTCTCCCTTTTTCTCCCTTTGAATAGTTTTTATTAACTTATATAAATCGTAATTATGATTTATTAGTGTTATTTTGCGTACGTTATTACATTTTTATATTACATTATAAACTAAGATTGTTATTGGCAAATGAATAGTTGGTAACATAAAATAAAATACAATCCGCTAAACAACATCGATTACAAATAATTTTAGTTTATATATATACTTTTTAGTAAATACATATTTATTATTTAATACACATGTAATTAAACCTTTTTTGTTATTATATTATATGCATATATTATATTATTACATACAATTAATTATAAATAAACTAATGCGTTATACATCATTATGGCTACGCCCCTATCGCTCATATCGACAATCCGCCTATATCGACATTTGTGGAGCTTACACAACCATGTCGATGTAAGCGGCTTTCACTGTATACAGTATATATATATATATGGGTTAATATATGTATAGATACAATATTGCAGATGTAGGTATATATAATTAATATATTATATAATTAGTTGCTTCATTAAGTATATATTTAATAAGAAGAATACATCATTATAAAGTAAAATCGACCATTTTTAATATCACTATAAAAATTATAATGAAGTATACACACACACACATATATATATATATATATATATATATATATATATCGATATCCCGTGTTATGTATATAGTTACATAACCACCATTCCTAAACCATGCTAATATTACAATGTTTATGAATTATAATGCTTACTTATGCATTACTTACGTGCTAGGAAAATCAATTTATTGTGAGATATGTATACATTACGGAACACCTAAGAGTATGTGTGTATGTGTGTGTATTTGTGTGTGCGTGTGTTTGTTTGCACATACTGATACCGTATGTGTGTATGTGATAAACTGTTGATAAACGGAATGACGCATATATGCAGGCGACTGTTATTAGATTATCAATTTATAAACTACGAAAAAATATGCGAATTCTAAATATACATTATAAAAATACATACATATGTTGCTGACTATATATATATATATATATACATATTAATAATAATTATTATTATTTACTAAAATTCTGTTGTAATTTTTTATAATAAAATAAAAATGAATACGAATAATATGGTCATGATATATTCTAAAGGGTTTCAATACAAGCATACTATACTATACTAAATGTCTACTAACTTACCTGCAGGTATAACGAAGATTATGACATAAGTTAACATATGCATCGTGTCATCTTTAGATTCTACACAATTGATAAGTATTTACAGACGTGCCTAAATAATTAACTCCATTTCTAAAACATGCACGTAATACGAGGAAAAGGTGATAAATATCTTGAACGAGTAATTACGGTATGGCCTTAACTATTAGTACAACTGTATCCTATCTTGATGCTGACACGCGAATGGGCGTGACAGGGGCGTGTTTAGGAAGTGGTACACGCCCCTTTTAAGATGCAATGTGAATAGTTTGTTCCCCCCATAGGTGGCGTGTTTAGCTTATAGGGTTCCCACGTAGCTCACAATTCTAACATAGTGAGTATGATATATAGCATTTATTTATGTTCCCATACCAACTAGATTATTATATATATATATTTGTGTATATAAATATATTAGTATATAAACATACATTTGTATACACTTATTCTAATAAGTATTATATCAATAGTATATAGAGTGAGAGTAATATACGTTAGTATTTGAATTAGTAGTTTAATAATGATAGTAGTAGTAGTAGTAGTAGTAGTAGTAGTAGTAGTAGTAGTAGTAGTAGTAGTAGTAGTAGTAGTAGTAGTAGTAGTAGTAGTAGTAATAATAATATTAGTAGCTGGAGGTAATATACTACTATAGTATTATTATTATTAGCAGTAGTAGTAGTATTTGATTTAGTACTATATTAGTATTATTATTAGTATTGGTATATAGGTAGTATTTGATTTAGTAGTTTAGTAGTATACTTCTATAGTAGTAGTATTATTATTAATATTAGTAGTTATAGAAGTAGTAGTAGTAGTATGATCATTATTATTATTAGTAGTAGTAGTAGTAGTAGTAGTAGTAGTAGTAGTAGTAGTAGTAGTAGTAGTAGTAGTAGTAGTAGTAGTAGTAGTAGTAGTAGTAGTAGTAGTAGTAGTAGTAGTATTATTAGTAGTAGTTAGGGGCGAAGGAATAGGGGGGTTTTGGATGTCCGGACCCCCCTGTCTAGCGAATATTTACAGAGAAAATGTAATGTTAGTAGATAGCGATTATTAGTAAAATATATATTATAATATTCGATGTTTAGTCAGAATATTATATAATATTTATTAGATTTCAATTAATATGTTTTAATAAAATGGACATAATTTTTTCCATTTTAAATTACCTCCATTTTAACTTAAGTTTTTGAATATTATAATAAATAAAACTAAACTATTGTTTTAAATTAATTCATATAATTAATAATAATATATAATAATTTATAATTACTAGTCATTCAAATTGGAAGAAGGCAATGGAACTGTTTTCAAGTTATGGACAATCTAATATACATCTGTATAATATTTCAATTGAAGATAAGAATAGAAATAGTAAGATTTAAGATTTAAGATTTAAGATTAAGATTTAAGATTAAGATTTAATGATTATATATAATACAAATGACATATACAATAACAATATTGTTGTGAGATCTATATTTACTTCTATAAGATAAATTGCTCAGGAAAAACATACATTTTAGAGATACAATACATTTTAAGGGTAAATTCCTAAAAGTAACTATAAAATGAAATTCCTAAATGAGATGCATGGTTAAATATTGTAATTGATAATACTAAGAAAATACATCTAATATCATGGCAAATTCTAAATGAGATTTTTGAGGAATTGCACATGCAGTCTTAAGTAAAAACGTTCTAAACACAAATGATTCACAAGAAAAACTATCTAAAAGGGGTATACCACTACAAGTATTTCCGTCAACTTGCCGAAAATATTTTAACTTTAAAATGAATTTCTATCAAGTTAACTACAATGTTAGTGGGAAACCCCCTTACTTTACGGCAACTTGCCTAAAATATAATAACTTTATAGGGGATATCCCATTACAACTTGATAGAAAATGGTTTTAAAGTTACAGTATTTCCGGCAATTGCCGGAAAATATTGTAGTGTGATACCCCTTTTAAGCTAAACAACTTCCACAAGAAGAATACAACAACATTGAAGTTGAAATTCTAAACTCCAATATCAAACGTATTGAACAATCCAATGAACAAAGTATACATGCAGAGAGCTGGAAGTTAATAGTAATAACAGTAATAACAACTAAAATAACGAAAAAAAATTACTAAATCGAATTCAACTATACTTAAACCCTAATAAGTCACAATATAGACGGATGCTTACCTGGATGATCTACGATATCACACATATTAGCTCTTAGACTCTTAATCGAAGGAATTAAAAGTCACAATCTTAAGGCTATAGCCTTAATATATAATAATACATATTAAATAATATATTATCATTATAGTCGATTTTAAGAAGGCATTCGTAGTATCAACAGATACATAATGCTTCATATACTAATACCAGAAGGTACACCCTCACAACATTATACAAGCGATCGCCTTAACGTATAAATAAACGTACGAAAAAGTTATAACACCTGACGGAGAGACCGATAACTTTCACAAAACAAAGTGAGTTTTGCAAGATGACACTCTATGGCCTTTTCTCTTTGTGACCGCACTGGATTACGCCATGCGATAAGCTATTGACGGACAAGAAGCAGAATTTGGACACGAAATAATACAATGACAAGGGAAACGACATATAACAATACATTTATGCTGCAGCTAACACACATCAGTTACGCAGATGATATATAACTTGTATCACAAGAAGTCGAACAAGATCAGAAACTACTAATATCCATTGCAACAGAAGTTATAATATTAGTATTTAACTGAACTCAATGAAAACCGAAGTCATGACGTTTAATCACACAATTACGGTCAACATTATAATAGAAAACGGTGGAACTCTGATTTATAATGTTACAAATATTAAATATCTGAGTTATTAGATGGGTAGCTCACAAAATTATTTTGAAATTCGTAGAGAATTATAATAGTCAGCAATACACAATATTACATCAATCTGGAACTCCAAAATGGAAAACAGTCTGAAAATAAGAAATGTCAAAGCTACAATCGAACCTATATTATTATATGGTAGTGAATGCTGGACAAATGACTCCACAATGCCTAAGAAAATCGATGGTTATTATACCAGATTACTTAGAATGGCCGCACATATACCATGGAAAGATAATTTCACTAATACACAACTGTACACAGGTATACCAAATATTTTCAAGATGATAAATAAAGAATATTGCGACTAGAAGGTCACTGCATAAGGCACACCGACGAACTAGCGCTTAACTTAATTGTATGGAACCCAAAGAACGGCATATGAAACAGTGGGAGATAACCCAAGAAATTCAGATATCTTAAATAACGTCTGCAACTATGAAGAAGACGAATTAAGAACACTGATAGATAGAGAAGGATGGAAAGTAATTGCAAGATCTGATCGAATGAGAACTCGACTAAAATAAAGAAAGTAAGTATATATATATATATATATATATATATATACTAATAATATATTATAAATTAGTGGACCCCCCTTGTGAAATATACCTTTCTAAAATATAACACTATATTATTAAAAAATAAAGCAATCTAAAATTATATATATAATGTCTATGACTTACTTGATTTAAATGCGTAGGATTATCGTCCCTTTGCTTTCCATATGAATACATAGTTTCCGAAGGCATCTCGTCGTTTGGCTCGTCTCTCTATATTTAAGAGTGGCTCACCGCACTGTTCCCTTATGCCATCAGACCATCTTTTTGGCGGGCGTCCTCTTGGTCTCTTTTTGTTGAAATCTAGCTTGTAGCTGGAATTTAGTGTTGACGTATTCCTGATAACATGACCAAACCAGCGAAGTCTTCTTTTAAGAACGATGTCTTCTATCGTCTTGCTTATGTTTAGTTTCTTTCGTATCATGGTGTTTCTGAGTCTGTCAGACCTAGTAATCCGGAGTATAGCTCTAAGGCATTTCATTTCAAAAAACACTAGTAGCGGATCTATTTCTTTTCGTCTTGCAGTCCATGACTCTGAACCGTATGTGGCAGTCGGCAGAATGAGTGCTCCGTAGAGTCTAGTCTTAAGATGTATTGACACGTCTTTTGATGACCATATCGTTCTCAGTCGACCGAAAGCTTGTGATGCCATTGATATTCGGTGTTGAACATCTGAGGAGCAGTCTGGAACAAGACTACCTAGCAATTGTAACTTGGAAACTTTGGGAACCACGTTGTTGTCGATTTCAATTTCAGCATTGCTATCTGGTGTCATTATTGCACATTTAAGAGGATTTATCTTCAAACCCCATTTTTGGCAAGCTTGTTCAAGTTCCAATGTAAATAGTTGCAGTTTTTCGAATACAGCAGATATGAGTGTCGTATCGTCTGCGTATCTGATATCAACAGACATATTTTCGTTTAATTGAAAGTCACGGTTCAAACTTTTAACACCCTTCATTACATATTCCAGGAATATGTTGAATAAACTTGGTGACATAATACAGCCTTGTCTCACGCCAATATTAACTGGGAACCAGTCCAATAGTTCTCCTCCAGCTATTATGGAGCATTCCGTCTTATCATATAGATTTTTGATTATCTCGACAAATTTATTTGGGATACCTATCTTAAGCAGCATCTTCCAAAATGCCTCTCTCCAAATAGTGTCAAATGATGCTTTAAAGTTAATAAAGTAGAAATGGAGCGGTATTTGGTGCTCTTTTGCTTTCTCGATCAACTGCCTTATAATAAATATTGCATCCGTGGTTCCTCTACCAGGCCTAAAACCGAATTGAGAGTCACTCATTGATGATTCAATTATGTGCGAGCATCTGTTCATCAATATTTTGCAGACTATTTTACCTGGTATTGGTAATAGTGCAATGGCTCTATAGTTTGCGGCGTTCAGTTTGTCACCTTTTTTGTGGAAAGGTGTTATTATCATCTTAGACCAGCCATTTGGTGGATTCTCTGTCACAATTATTTTATTAAACAGGTTTGTTAATGTTTTAGTCATAATATCACCTCCAGCTTTTATCAATTCAGGAGTTATTCCATCAACCACAGGTGACTTTCTGTTGGCTAGCTGTTTTATTGA
Organism: Osedax fenrisi; assembly: GCA_964019155.1. Lineage (NCBI taxonomy): Eukaryota > Metazoa > Annelida > Polychaeta > Sabellida > Siboglinidae > Osedax > Osedax fenrisi. Next base: position 25,842,305 of record OZ025240.1, on the reverse strand, counting down.
GTACTTAACTTCTTGTTCAGTTATTGGCGGTATGTTTTCATTATTAACATCTACTGAGTCAAATTCTTGAAAAGCATTTTCGTCGTGTTTGAATTGTGTGTTTAGGTGTTTCTCAAAGTGCGTTTTCCAGATATGCAATACATCTTACTTTTTCGTCTTTAGATTACCTTGGGAGTCTTTCATAGCACATATATATCTTCTCTCTTTCCTTCTAGTTCACGAACTTGTTTGAATAGTTTATGTGTGTTATTCTTTTTTAAATTTTCTTCCATTTCAGATATTTTGTCACTTAAATTATTATTCTTTTGTTTTTTTACTTCTGCTTTTACTCTTTTATTTAATTCTCTATAGTTATTTGTATACTCTTCATTACACTGGTTTTGTAACATCATTATTTTAGCGCTTCTTCGTTGTGCACATAAGTCTTTTACCTCGCTTGAGAGACCGGGGATTACGTTATGTCGTATATATGTTATCAAATATTCATTATATTATAATATATAACAAATATATTATTTTAAATATATATATATATATAATTGATTATAATACTATGAAACATATTCAATATATTATTCTAAAAGAGTATTTTTTTTAGATGTGATTTAACAAATGTATCTGACATATTTGATATATCGAATACAGTCAGTATTTGTAATGGATATATGAGATTGGTTTCTTTAATGATGGGTGACATATTTATGCTAGCTTAATAGAAGCAGATACTCTCCGGGACTAGATAATTATACATTTGTAGTAGAGGGATATAGTTGAGGAAACTGTATTCAGAATAACTAGTATTCGATTAACACAGAATTATGATTTAATTTAAAGTATTACTTTTTCAATAGTAGTAATATAGGAAAGATTTAATAATATGCTCTTTAAAATTATATGTGAGAGGATGTATACATATAAATCCAGTAAAATTTTTGATCCTTCTAATAATATGCAATTTCTCTATTATCATCTTTCTCACAAAATTTATAAAAATTCCTAAAATATAGATTTATAGATTTGTAGACACACATACAATAATCAATGGTGCACAATGTGGTTTAAAAAGGTAGTTTTAACCTCTGCTGCATTGACCGACCTAACTGGAGCCATAGCTTAAAAAAAAATAAATATAAAATAAAATAAATATATGAATCAATATCTATAGACCTAAAGAAAGTCTTCGACTCCATCAATCATGATATATTAGTAATAAATTAGAGAATTATGGTGTTAGAAGATTTGCTTTAAATTAGTAATATATTTTCTTTATAATATCTGTAATATGTAATGATTCTAAATCACAAATGAAGAATATTAACTTAATTAACCTTCAATGATCTATCCTCAGACCCTTTAAGTTCTAAGTTTCATAAATTACATGGTAAATATTAAAACACAAGGCGATATATACTGAAGAAACTTCTATTATATTATGTGAAAATAATATTAATGTAATGTAAAATTCCATAAATAAAACTTTAAAACATCTTAATACCATACATTGAAATTGATAATTAATTTAAGCAAAACTAACTATTTAATATTTAATAATTATATGGCTACATTATTTATTTTATTAAATAATACTTTCATTATATAACAATATTTAACAAGATACTATATAGTTGTACTAATTGATACCAACATGAATTGGAATCTACATACTAATATGGTTAAATCTAAACTTTATTATGGAATATAAATACCAAAGATACTACAAAGTATCCTTCGGACGATCTTTGTAAATACTAAGAAAATTAATAAAATGGGATTTATCCATATTTTAAAGCTAAAATATTAACCTGTATTTCATTGTCATATTATTTACTGTATTCACATCTGGGTGAATAATTATGATTCAACATCAACACATATAAGTATATCTCAACACAAGCTATAATAGTACTATATCGCCATAAAATATATTTTATAGAACTAACTAGTTTCTATAGAACTAACGTAGACAATATTTACAAAAAGCAAATAATTAAAATGTTTAAAAATTGATATTCTATAACATCTGTAATATTATGCTTAGGATTACGAATTATCAAATGTTAACTATAATTATAAATTTATTTAAATTACAACAATCAAAATATAATATGCGGGATAATAATAAATTATAAATTCCTTTATAAAGTATAACTATATATAGTTAATACCAATGCAAAGAAATTTAATATAAATGATTTATCAAAAGTGTATATATATATATATATATATATATATATATATACAGTAAAACCTCTCTATGAGAAAATATTTTTTTCCAGTACTTTTTTTCTTATAGAGAGGTTTTCTTATAAAGAGGTTTTTACTTTTCCAATGCTTTTAAGAATTAATTTATAATTGAAACTGCATTATATAACCCATAGGTTATATATATATATATATATATATATATATATATATATATATAGTTTATTTATTTTGTATACTATTAAATATATATTGTATTGTTTGCGCTTAGACATGTTAATAAAATGTTAATGAAATTTTATTAGATTTACATTAGAAATGATAAATTATGAATCATCATTGATGAATATAATATAATGAATATCATAATAATCTATTATTTAACAATTAATTGTATAATATAATAAATTGTATCATCAATACATTTAAGGATATAATAACATTTATTAGTTAATTGTAATACATTTATGGATATACCAAAGATTTTCCGAAGGAAAGATATAACACTTATGTGTGATGTAATTCGAATTGGTATACAAAATACCCTGGTGCCACCTATAGCGGGTTACTTTTAGGAACTATGCGTTGTTTATAATGTAAATTCGTATTTAACTATACACTTTTAAAATGTTAAATAATATGCTTTAAATTAATATTTATATGATGAAAACTAAGTGTTCATTACTAATATATAACAAACAAATATGATATGTATGTTTTAAATGCTATAAGTATATATTTAGTGAGTAAAAGCTAATTTATATTGCATGTAATTTAATAGAGCAATGAAAACATTGTTGTATGCAAACAGAGCCGAACCTAAATCTATTTCAGTGATTTCGATACTACTGCTAGCAGCGGTTGGGGCTATTACTAAATTACGTTGCATGCATAGGGATTGTTATATCTTTGCTTCGCAAAATCTTTGGATATACTATAACATTTATTAATTAATTTTAATAAATTCAGGAATAAAAATAACATTTATTAATTAATTTTAATAAATTTATGGATATACAATAACAATTATTAATTCATTTTGAGCTATTTATGTAATATAAATTTGTAAGAAAAAAAAATATCTTATATAATAATTAATTTCTATAATTTGTATCAATATAAATTTCTATATTTGTATCAATACTTCTATTTATATATAATTATTTTTTATACAATACGTTTCTTATAAAGAGGTTTTTCTTATATTTTTCTTATAATATTTTCTTATAGAGAGGTTTTTTAATGTGGAAAAGGTTGAATTCCAACCAAATGTGTGAACAATTTTCTTATAAAGAGGTTTTTCTTATAAAGAGGTTTATTATAGAGAGGTTTTACTGTATATATATATATATATATATATATATATATATATATATATGTGGAATACAAATAATAAACGTAGGCAAAACAATAAATACCATTAATAATAATAATATAAAATAGAATAAACTGTAAGTAAATTAATAAATAAATTAATAATAACAAACAATATTAGTATTACAGGTTGTCATCTGATATAAATTGTTGTATATTTCTTGAATGTTTTATGATATTTTATGGATTTAATATAGGGTGTGAGTATATTCCATAGTTTTGGTCCAATATAACTCAGTACCCGAGTATTCATTTCTGAGGGACGGATAATATGGATATCTAGAAGATGAGATTCATGGTTTCTAAGAGATAAAAGGGAAGATCTTTGTACTAGAGAAGCAGACATATAGGAGGGGAAATTCGAAGAGTATATTGAGGAATGAACAATAGATAATACGATAAGCAGAGCTTTTATTAAATGGGAACCATGGAGGTAAGTGTTGGTATGAGGAAGTAGAGGAATGATCTCGAATACGTAGGTTATATATTGTACGGATTGATGAACGATTTAGGGGATAGATAGAGGATAATGGAAGATTATTAAGGATTGAGGAACAGTAATCTATACGTGATAGGACAAGGGAATTAACTAGAGTTTTAGTAAGAGATACAGTCATTTATTTTCGTATTTTTCTAATTCTAAATAGATGATAATTTGCAGATTTAGTGATGGCAGTAATATGAGGAATGAAGGAAAGAGTAGAATCAATAATTACATCTAAGTTGGATGTAGTAGGAGAAGGATATATTATAATGTTATCAATAATAAAAGAAGGGAAGTAAGTTAACGATGGAGAAAGATTCAACAATGTAGTTTTGTAGGTAATAAGGAGAAGATTATTAGAAATAAGCCATTCTTTAATGTCATTAGCACAATTGGATAGTTGATTATCAAGTTATGATGATGAATTAGTTGGAATAAACATATATAGTTGTATGTCATCTGCATATAGGTGGTACTATATATTTGGCTATTTAGATATTATGGATAGTAGTGGATATAAATAAAGGAGAAAAGAGAAGGACCAGTTATTGATCACTAGGGAACACCATATTACATAGGATAAGGGGAAGAAAAATAATTATATATTTTTACACTGCTACTACGGTCAGATAGATATGGATTACACCATGAGAGGACACGGTCTCTAACTCCAAGCAGGAGTAAAGGTTACATTGAGATTAGTTGACGAGAGGCAACTCTTTCCAAAAGAAGCTGAGAATTGGGAGTTAAATAAGAAGTGATTAGGAATCGAGTGAATGTTTTATAAGAATCGGAGTGATTATTGCTTGTTTAAAAATATAATGGATAGTACCAGAATTTAGGGGATATGAGATGATGTTAAATATGATTGTACATATATAATCGGAGTAAGGTTTAAAAATAGATCGCGGAACAGGATAGGAGGGATATATCGAAGTAGACACATTTATGAGTTTAGATAGAGATATATCTGGCGGACGAAAAAACTTAAAAAAAGCAGATAAAGGTGGGGTAACTATGATTGAAGGATAGTTAGCAGTATAGTTGTAGTTCTTGATCTTTATTATTATGGATTCAATCTTATTGGAAAATGTTTTGGAGAAGATACATCCTAATTGTAATTGAGAAATGTTAGTTATACTTGGTAGTAATACTGGTTTTGGGGGAGATAACAACTTATTAGTCAGTCTGAGAAGTCGTCGGTAATCAGAAGCAATATCATTTATAACCCGAGCTATTAATAGCTAGATTTGTTATAGGAAATGTTTAACTTATATATATTAAGTTTCTCAATAAATGAAGCTCTAGAAAATGAAGATTGTAAGGATATGTATTTTATTTCAGGTATACGAAGTGATCGTTTAATGACATGAAGTGGGATGTAAACCATGGGGTATCATAATGTAGAGTTATTGATATAGTTTTTGAAGGGGTATGTTTATATAGTAAATGGGATGGAATAAAAACTGGAGAATAACAGTAGTCACCTAAAGCAGAATGTAAGTCACCTAAGAATATCATAAAATTAATATTCTTGATGGGTCTGTATGTAATACGTGTTTTATGATTAGGAGTGATAGTACAATTAGTTTTGAATGAGATGAGGAACTGATCAGAAAGTAGATCAAGATTAGAAATATTACACAGCATGAGTTCAGAATGGAAAGAACTGGAGAATACAAGATCAATAATATTACCATTTATACTAGTTGGGAAATTTACATGTTGTGATTAATTTGTTAAAGTAGTGAACATAATATGTGTATTTGAGGTAGAATTAAAATGATAGTTGAAATCACCAAGGATAATAGGGTAGTATGTGGTGAACTTATGAGATCAGTAGCAAGATCGTTAAACTCACTTAAAAAAGAAACGAATTCTGGTTTAGGCGATCTATAAATTACAGTAGGGATATATATCCTAATGGATATATATTTGTGTTTTTGGGTGAACGATATAGTTAGACAGTCAGAGTAGGAGAAGTTATGGGATATGGATATATATGGTAAAGGTAGTGAAGCTTTTATGATGAAGCCAACCCCACCATCACGACCTGATAATCGTGGCGATAAGAGTAAAGTATAACCAAAATAGTGAAATAAGGCATATAGATTCATTTTTTAGTTAATGCAATAATATAAAATCTGACTTTTTAAGGTATGGTAATAAGAGGGTGGAATTGGAACGAATATTGATTAGGGCAATGTGTTCATATAGTAATTCAGATTGAGTTATGGAATGTTAGTTATGAGAAGAAGGTGTAGATGTATGAGTAGATTTTATTGAGTGAACAACTGGGAAACTTGTGGAGGTGGACGTGTTGAAATCAATAGATGGAGTTGACTTTACATGAAAATAAGGGGAGATGGCATTTTCAGAAGGATTATTTGGTAAGGGGTCTGGATTAGTATTAATAGAGAGATTACTAGATTAGGGAATGTAAGATATAAATTTAAGGTAGGATGATAGACAGTCAATAGGGTGAGTTGAAAGTATACCTTATATGGTAATTCGTATTTAAATAAATTAGTATATGTATTAAATATAGGTTTAGTATTTATAGGGGTCAGTTTCAATATATAAGCAAGATAAAGGATTTTACCTAATAAATGGGTTTTCACTGTAAATGTGAAATTGTAGGAAGAAAAAAGGGGGTCCATTGATATGATACCATTACGTGGATATCATTTTTGCTGGGAATATATTGTGCTTCGAAGCACATATGGTGGTAGAATATGTTACGTGAGGTACATGGTAGATTACAGATTAGGGGACAGAAGAAAGTAGCGTACGAGAAGGGATTAGTGGTAATTTATATTTACGCGAAAATGGTTACATATACAACAACAACAATATATATAGGTACAAGATATACTTACAAGATATTTCAACAATTAAGGTCAGAATCTTCGGAATATATATATATATATATTATATATAATATATATATATATCATTTAAGATTCGCTAATATGATTTATAACGTTTGCCATTTGTTAACAATAATATGTATTACGTTTTTATAACTATACAATATAACCAGTACATAGTATTTAACAGAGATATATACATATATATATATATATATATATATATATATATATATATACATTTGTATTCATATTTATGTTTCCTATAAATACTTTAATTCTCTATTAAATTAAAATTTGAAGTATTACATTTTGATTGGCCGAATATGATATCCAATCAAAAGCGAACACATTTATATACGTTGTCATTATATTCCTGGATTATATTGACGTGCAACAATTGTTAATATTCATTATATAAAATTATATTGTCGAGTGTAGTCATACATTCAATAATTCACAAGTAAGTATGAATATATATATATATATGTATATTTAAATATTATATAAGGTTATTTATATTAACTAGCACTGGTGTACGTATACTAATCATTATTTATAATTATTATAAATAATAGTATTGTGTAATTTTTGTAATACTATTTACATTTATTTAATTAATATGTATTTTATATAGGTTGAATTGAAAATTGATCCTTCGATGTCCATAACTAAACCAAGGAAATACATTGAATTTTTTTTAATAATAATCATATATATTTTATATAATATTTATTTTATTGCTATGTTAATGTTGTCATTAACATATTTATTATTTGATTACTATTTACGGTTATTTAGTTTAAAGGTCAAGTTGATGTCACGATGTCACTACCACAG
>OZ025240.1:25764535-25832035 GCA_964019155.1 Osedax fenrisi | reverse complement strand
TTCTTATAATAAGTAAGTATATTAAATTGTATTATTAATCTGGTATACAAAAATTAAAATTCTTTAATTAAAATGCTATTAATTAATTAATTTATTATATTTAATCCAATTAACAACAATAAAATAATACAATATTACATACTTGTAAAGTTTTTGGGTTTTTGTTTTATTGGTTGATAAAATAAATAAATTGTTTTTATAAATTAATATAAATAAATTTATTACGCACTTATATTTTTCTATATCACCAATTTCCTACAATAAATGTATTATATATTATAAACAAGTTATATAATTATATATAACACTTTTTGATCATTATTTCAGTAGATATAGTTACTGAATATATATAGCTTTTTTACAATATATTTGTAAATAATATGAATTTATAAAATACAAACTGTATTCATATCCATATTTGCATTGATATAACCTATATGGGATAGATTATCATTTATAATGTATTTTTCAATTTAGATGAATTTTTTTATATAATATACATATAAATAATAATTTTAAATATTAATATTAATTTTTTTAACGTAAAAATGTAATATCAATCGGTTTTTTTAATAATTAATTATTAAATAATAATTAACTAATAATTATTATAATTAGTTATAATAAACAATGTATTATTAATATTCAAAAATTGAGAAAAAGTGTATTTTTATTTATTATCATTAATTTATTTGTAATTTTTTTTTATATTTTCCAGAAAAAATGATGAAAATAAAAGTGTATTTTTATTTATTATCATTAATTTATTTGTAATTTTTTTTTATATTTTCCAGAAAAAATGATGAAAATAAAAATTAAAAATCCGAAAACCCTAGAATCTCCTAAAATTATCAAAATGTTTAAACCCAAAAACCTCTACCTATTTCAATCCTACATATACATTATTTTAACCTAATATATAATATATATGGCATATAATGTATATAGGGTATAATACAGCATATAATATAAATAGAGATAAGAGCTTATTATTATTAATATATATAATTAAATATTAGTTATACAATTTATAATATAAATAAGTTATGTATATATATATATATACCAATGTGTACATTAATAATACCATGGTGTTATTAATTATAGGTTTACTCGGGTGTTTTTATCCGCTTGCATCCTTAGTCAGATATTTTAGTAATATCAACTGCATACGTAAAATCAACGGTTATTCTTTGAAGGTTTCTGATATTTATTATCAAAAATTACAAAGAATTTTAAGTTTAATATGGTTTATCATAATATGTTTAAAACTTGGCTATGATCACAGCACCACTAGTACTGAATGCCTGGGGATCATGGTTTTCGATGACCTTTAGACAGTGACCCGAGTCGTTTACTAGCATCTCTCTGCGCATGTTCCACTTCTGGGTGGTCCTTCTGGAATAATACTACGTTTAATAGATTATTATGAGAGAATATTATATAGTATTTAAACTATATAAACTATCATATATATATATATATATATAAATATATATATATATATATTTACATTGAAAAAAGAATTTTCAACCCGTGTAATTTGAGATCTATTTGATAACAAATTATAAAACCATTTTATTATTTTATTAGATATACCGTATGATTTAAATTTAAATAATAGTTTTTCATGAGAAACAACATCAAAAGATTTTGCAAAATCAATATATTATATAATTATATCTACACATTTTTTATTATTCAATTCATTATACCAAAATTTTAAACATTTTGTTAATTATAATTCTGTGGATTTTCCACTTATAAAACCATATTGATATTTTGTTAATAAATTATTAGATTTTAAATACAATATTAATTGTTTAGAAATAATACGTTCTAATACTCTACACATTACACATGTTACTGAAATAGGCCTATAATTATTTGAATTTGATGGTTCACCCTTTTTAAAAATTGGTGTGATTATAGATTTTTTCCGAATTTTCGGTATATTACCCGATAATAAAGATGAATTAAAAATAATATATAAAGGCCTACATAATTCATTAGATAATAATTTTAACATAGAAGATGGTATCCCATCAGTTCCGAAAGTATGTGTAATTTTTAATCTATTTAACAATATTTTAATTATTTCAAGATTTAAATCAATATTATCAAATTTTTGTTTAGTTAAATTATAAAATTCGGGTAAATTTCCATTATCATTTTGTTGAATTGAACTAAAATATGAATTTAACATATTTTCTTTGTCGAGATCTGAAAATAAAATATTATTATTTGATATATTAATTAGAGGAGATACTCCAGATTTTAAATTTTGTCTTTTTTTTCATAAATTTATAAAACTTTAATTTATTTTTTGAATTAATTGCATTAATCTCTCTCTTAAAATTTAAAGATTCTAATTCTTTGGATAGTTTTTTTTTTGCTTCTATCCAATTATATTTATATTGTAATTTAGTTTTAGATTTTCTAAATAATTTTTTTATTTGCTTCTTCAATTTCAATATATTCTTCGGAAGTACCTGTTTTATTGTATATAAATAATTTATTTAGAACATTATTAAAATATTCTACTGTTTGATCGATATTATAATCATTTGAATTTAGATATTCCCAATTAAATCTAGAAAGATGATATTTAATCAATTTTATATTAGCATTATTGAAATCAAAATTGTTTGATTTTAAAATCTGTTTACATGGGTATTTTTCAATATTTACATTAAATGAAACAGAATAGTGGTCACTTATATTTTGGTATAATCCGAAATAGTCTCCAATATTTATATTAGATAGTAATTGTTTTTCATTAGTAAAAAGTAAACCAATTATATTATTATTACGAGTTGGCTTATTTATTAATTGTGAAAATGAATTTTTAATAATCGAATCGAAAAGTAATGCATAACTTTTTGGGTAACTAGGAAATGTATAATCTTTCCAATTAAAATTTGGTAAGTTAAAATCTCCTATAATTATAGATGAATTATAATTTTGTTGGGTTATATCAAATAATTTACATATCTGTTCATGAGATACTTCATTACAATTTGGAGGTCTATAAACACATATAATATTAAATGGAATTTTTGAATTAATTTTAAATGTATATATTGAACATCTATGTGTGAAATAAAATTTCTTACAAGACATAAACTAGATTTACAAAATATCGCCACACCTCCTCTATGAATTAATGTATCGTATCTAAATAGTGTATAATTTTTTCCACCGATTAAATATAGAGAATCTCTATCATCTACCGTTAAGAATGTTTCAACTAAACATATAATGTCATATTTATTAGATGAAAGTAAAAATTCCAAAAAATTCATTTTATTTCTAATACTACGAGCATTAGCGTAATATATATTTTAATTGTTATTTTTAATATTTTCATCTTTATTGCCGGTTAGTCATCTAGAACCTGTATTTTTATTTTTATTTTTATTAATAATGGAATTTTTATAAGTAATATATGACAATTTCCATACACTAAAATTATCTTCACCAATTGACATATTCCAGTCAATTTTATTATTTATAATATATCTTAGTTCATAGGAACTACTTCTAGAATTATAAATACATTTGATGAAAAAAAAATGATGAAAAAAAATGATGAAAATAAAAATGAAAAATACTCAAAAATCCAAAACCGTTGAATCTCCTAAAATTATCAAAATGTTTAAACCCAAAAACCTCTACCTATTTCAATCCTACATTATTTTAACCTAATATATAATATATATGGCATATAATGTATATAGGGTATAATATAGCATATAATATAAATAGAGATAAGAGCTTATTATTATTAATATATATAATTAAATATTAGTTATACAATTTATAATATAAATAAGTTAAGTATGTATATATATACCAATGTGTACATTAATAATACCATGGTGTTATTAATTAAATGTTCACTCGGGTGATTTTATCCGCTTGCATCCCTGTCAGATATTTTAGTAATATCAACTGCATACAGTAAAATCAACGGTTATTCTTTGAAGGTTTCTGATATTTGTTATCAAAAATTACAAAGAATTTGAAGTTTAATATGGTATGTCATATTATTTTTAAAACTTCGCTATGATAATTAGTGATCACAGCACCACTATTACTGAATGCCTGGGGCTCGTGGTTTTCGATGACCTTTAGACGGTGACCCGAGTGGTTTACTAGCATTTCTCTGCGCATGTTCCACTTCTGGGTGATCCTTCTGGAACAATACTACGTTTAATAGATTATTATGAGAGAATATTATATGTATTTAAACTATATAAACTATCACATATATATATATATATTTACATTTTTAATAAATTATGATATAACTTTATATAATATACATTTTAATAAATTATGGTATAACTTTAAATAAAATATAGTATAACTTTTAATAAATTATGGTATAACTTTATATAATATATGGTATACATTTTAATAAATTATGGTATAACTTTATATCAAATATGGTATAACTTTTTATAAATTATGTTATAAATTTATATAATATATGGTATAAATTTTAATAAATGATGGTATAACTTTATATAAAATATGGTATAACTTTTTATAAAATATGGTATAACTTTATATAATATATGGTATAAATTATGGTATAACTTTATATCAAATATGGTATAACTTTTTATAAAATATAGTATAACTTTATATAATATATGGTATAAACTATGGTATAACTTTATATAAAATATGGTATAACTTTTTTAATTAGTTATACCGTAAATGGTATACCAGGGCGCCACGGGGTTATACCATTTTTTAATCAATGTTATACCATTTATTTCTAACAGTGTATAGTATTTAAACTATATAAACTATCACATATATATATATATATATATATATATATATTTACATTTTTATTTTAATAACTAATAGAAATATAGATGTCACATACTATAATACTATCCACGTGGATATTAATATTATACTAATACTAATTATTTTTTGTATGAAAAATGTAAAATTATAAGATTTTCTTAATAATAAATAAACTTTAATATGATATACATTATATGTATATCTATAATATATAATCATCTATATTATGTTTCATTAGATTATTTATGGACATTTTGATATATCATTTTATAAAATCTATCTATATATATAAATTTTTAAATATATATATATATATATATATATATATATATATATATATATGTATATATAGAATACATATTGTATAACATATTGTATTACTATGAATTTGCATGAGTAAATATTAATATATCAAAAATTACATCGAATATTTTAATAGGGTTTGTCATATAATTTTATAAACTTAGTTGTTTATATCTGTTGGCAGTTGATTCATTAATACATATATATATATATATATATATATATATATATATATATATATATATATATGTGTATATATATATATATATATATATATATATATATAGAATTATATATGTGTGTAACATATAATCAATTATGGACTATTATTTATATTCGTTAGTCGCTTTTCGAGATTCCTTCCTTTCAAGTTATACTTCTGTGTGGTCTGTATCTTTAATGGTGATGACATATCAGTCAGTAGTTCGAACGGAAACATCGTTAACACTTGTGACATCATCTGCACACGTGACATTGAGTGACAGCTGCCGAGGTAACGTTCCGAATAATGTACAAACATCTCCAACATATAATGTCTAATATCTCCTACTGAAACCACGCCCCTAACTAGTTATAGTACAACTGAGAACAGGAGGACACATATTAAGATTATGTCCTTGTTGGTAACTATTCCTTATGGCAATACTTTCCACTTGGAAGTCATATCCTTTCTTTGTTCGGAAACATTCGTATCAGGGTTAATGAGGGGTTGTGTTATCATGCCCCTATTGGGGTAGGACGTGTTGATAAATCTGACGTTGCTAACGTTAATATCATTAACATTAACATGTAAAATGTTTCCATACAAGCACCTGTAGGTAATATATAGCATTTCACAAACAATAATATTACACTTGGTTCACTGGCTTCGAGAATCCTACCTTTAAATGATTAATAAATTATTATGTTATTATTATTATATATATATATAATAACATAATATGATAATTTATTAATCATATATATATATATATTTTTTTGGGTTTTCTATGGTTTTTGGTATTTTTATTTCATAAGTTATTAAAATAAATAAATAATTTTTATAAATCTATATAAATAAATTTATTACGCACTTATATTTGTCTATATGACCAATGTCCTACAATAAATGTATTATATATTATAAACAAGTTATATAATTATATATAACACTTTTTGATAATTATTTCAGTAAATATAGTTACCTAATATATATAGCTTCTATATAATATATTTTTAAATAATATGAATTTATAAAATACAAACTGTATTCATATCCATATTTGCATTGATATTGCCTATATGTGATAAATTATCATTTCTAATGTATTTTTCAATTTAGATGTATTATTTTATAGATAATATACATATAAATAATAATTTTAAATAATAATATTAATTTTTTTAACTTAAAAATATAATATCAATCTTTTTTTTAATAATTAATTATTAAATAATAATTAACTAATAATTATTATAATTAGTTATAATAAACAATGTATTATTAATATTCAAAAATTGAGAAAAAGTGTATTTATTTATTATCATTAATTTATTTGTAATTTTTTTTATATTTTCTAGAAAAAATGAAAAATCCTCAAAAATCCAAAAACCCTAGAATCCCCTAAAATATCAAAATGTTTAAACCCAAAAACCTCTACCTATTTCAATCCTACATTATTTTAACCTAATATATAATATATATGACATATAATGTATAGGGTATAATATAGCATATAATATTAATAGAGATAAGAGCTTATAATTATTAATATATATAATTAAATATTAGTTATACAATTAATAATATAAATAAGTTATGTATATATATATACATATAACCTTGTAACCTTGTAACCAATTTGTTTAGACACTGCGATCAACAACAGTAATGAGTTTTCGGCGGTGTATCGTATATTAATTATTATAAGCTATATTAAATAGATGTGTTTTCAATTTGACTTTAAAGGTGTGGTCAGAAACTATAGATATAATTGAGTGAGGTAAGGAGTTCCATAGTTTAGGTGATATTATAGAAAAAGAAGATTCCTGTTTTTTATTAAGTGATAAAGTTATTGGTATATTTAGTTTGTAGTTATGTATTGTTCGTTGTGGTCGGGATGACTTGTAGTTCGTAAGTAGTTCAGTAAGATAGTCAGGTTTGTTATTATGGGTGGCATGGTGGGTCAGTAGGAGTAATTTGTATTGTATGCTGTAATTACATCATAAAATCCCTTAAGGGATGGATATCCAGTGAATGGATTTCATATAAGGTGTGATATGTTGTCTTGAGTATTTTTGTATCCTGAAAATGGTTCTGATGGCTCTATATTGTAATTTAGTGAGCATTTATATACTAATGTGTACATTAATAATACCATGGTGATATTAATTAAATGTTCACTCGGGTGTTTTTATCCACTTTTATCCACTTGTATCCCTGTCAAATATGTTAGTAATATCAACTGCATACAATCAAATCAACGGTTATTCTTTGAAGGTTTCTGATATTTATTATCAAAAATTACAAAGAATTTGAAGTTTAATATGATTTATCATAATATGTTTAAAACTTCGCTAATTTAGTTAGTGATCACAGCACCACTATAGTACTGAATGCCTGGGGCTCGTGGTTTTCGATGACCTTTAGACGGTGACCCGAGTGGTTTACTAGAATCTCTCTGCGCATGTTCCACTTCTGGGTGATCCTTCTGGAACAATACTACGTTTAATAGATTATTATGAGAGAATATTATATAGTATTTAAACTATAAACTATCATATATATATATATATATATATATATTTACATTTTTATTTTAATAACTAATAGAAATATAGATGTCACATACTATAATACTATCCACGTGGATATTAATATTATACTAATACTAATTATTTTTTGTATGAAAAATGTAA
Source organism: Osedax fenrisi (assembly GCA_964019155.1). Classification (NCBI taxonomy): domain Eukaryota; kingdom Metazoa; phylum Annelida; class Polychaeta; order Sabellida; family Siboglinidae; genus Osedax; species Osedax fenrisi. The sequence continues at coordinate 25,824,007 of OZ025240.1, read as the reverse complement.
AATTATAATATTTTCTTAATAATAAATAAACTTTAATATGATATACATTAAATATATATATATCTATAATATATAATCATCTATATTATATTTCATTAGAGTATTTATGGACATTTTGATATATTATTTTATAAAATCTATCTATATATATAAATTTTTAAATATATATATATATATATATATATATATATATATATATATATATATATATGTATATATATATATATATATATATATATATATATATATATATATAGAATACATATTGTATAACATATTGTATTACTATGAATTTGCATGAGTAAATATTAATATATCAAAAATTACATCGAATATTTTAATAGGGTTTGTCATATTATTTTATAAACTTAGTTGTTTATATCTGTTGACAGTGTATTCATTAATACATATATATATATATATATATATATATGTATATATATATATAGAATTATATATGTGTGTAACGTATAATCAATTATGGTCTGTTATTTATATTAGAGGGTCGCTTTTCGAGAATCCTTCCTTTCAAGTTATACTTCTGTGTGGTCTGTATCTTTAATGGTGATGACATATCGGTCAGTAGTTCGAACGGAAACATCGTTAACACTTGTGACATCATCTGCACACGTGACATTGAGTGACATCTGCCGAGGTAACGTTCCGAATAATGTACACACATCTCCAACATATAATGTCTAATATCTCCTACTGAAGCCACGCCCCTAACGAGTTGTAGTAAAACTGAGAACAGGAGGACACATATTAATATCGTGTCCTTGTTGGTAACTATTCCTTATGGCAATACTTTCCACTTGGAAGTCATGTCCTTTCTTTGTTCGGAAACATTCGTATCGGATTAATGAGGGGTTGTGTTATCATGCCCCTATTGGGGTAGGACGTGTTGATAAATCTGACGTTGCTAACGTTAATATCATTAACATTAACATGTAGAATGTCTCCATACAAGCACCTGTAGGTAATATATAGCATTGTGCTAAACAATAATATTTGACTTGGTTCACTGGCTTCGAGAATCCTACCTTTAAATGATTAATAAATTATCATATTATGTTATTATTATTATATATATATATATATATATATATATAATAACAATATATGATAATTTATTAATCATATATATATATATATACATATGTATATGTTTTTTTTTGGGTTTTCTATGGTTTTTGGTATTTGTGTTTCATTGGTTTTAAAATAAATAAATTATTTTTATAAATTAATATAAATAAATTTATTACCCACTTATATTTTTCTATATCACAAATGTCCTACAATAAATGTATTATATATTATAAACAAGTTATATCATTACAATATCACTTTTTGATCATTATTTCAGTAAATATAGTTTCAGAATATATATATCTTCTTTATAATATATTTGTAAATAAAACGTATTTAAAAAAATACAGACTGTATTAATATCCATATTTGCACTAATATAAAAAATATTGGATACATTATCATTTCAAATATATTTTTCAATTTAGATCTAAACATCGATGTATTATTTTATAGATAATATAAGTAAAAATAATGATTTTAAATAATAATATTGCTTTTTTTTAATGTAAAAATGTAATATCAATCGGTTTTTTTAATAATTAATTATTAAATAATAATAACTAATAATTATTATAATTAGTTATAATAAATATAATTAATTATTAATATTCAAAAATTGAGATATATCATATGATATATATACTATATAGTATATTTTTATTTATTATCAATAATTTATTTGTAATTTTTTTTTATATTTTCCAGAAAAAATGATATTTGAAAATAAAAATATTACAAATAAAAATGAAAAATCCTCAAAAATCCAAAAACCATAGAATCCTCTACAATTATTAAAATGCTTAAATTAAACCCAACAACCTCTACCTATTTCAATCCTACCTATACGGTATATTATACCCTAATGATAATATATAATATATATGGCATATAATGTATATAGGGTATAATATAGCATATAATATAAATAGAGATAAGAGCTTATTATTATTAATATATATAATTAAATATTAGTTATACAATTTATAATATAAATAAGTTATGTATGTATATATATACCAATGTGTACATTAATAATACCATGGTGTTATTAATTATAGGTTCACTCGGGTGTTTTTATCCGCTTGTAACCCTGTCAGATATTTTAGTAATATCAACTGCATACAATAAAATCAACGATTATTCTTTGAAAATTACAAAGAATTTGAAGTTTAATATTGATTATCATATTATTTTTAAAACTTGGCTATGATAATTAGTGATCACAGAACCACTAGTACTGAATGCCTGGGGCTCATGGTTTTCGATGACCTTTAGACGGTGACCCGAGTGGTTTACTAGCATCTCTCTGCGCATGTTCCACTTCTGGGTGGTCCTTCTGGAATAATACTACGTTTAATAGATTATTATGAGAGAATATTATATAGTATTTAAACTATATAAACTATCATATATCATATATATATATATATATATATATATATATATATATATATATATATTTACATTTTTATTTTAATAACTAATAGAAATATAGATGTCACATACTATAATACTATCCACGTGGATATTAATATTATACTAATACTAATTATTTTTTGTATGAAAAATGTAAAATTATAATATTTTCTTAATAATAAATAAACTTTAATATGATATACATTATATGTATATCTATAATATATAATCATCTATATTATGTTTCATTAGAGTATTTATGGACATTTTGATATATCATTTTATAAAATCTATCTATATATATACATTTTTAAATATATATATATATATATATATATATATATATATATATATATATATGTATATATAGAATACATATTGTATAACATATTGTATTACTATGAATTTGCATGAGTAAATATTAATATATCAAAAATTACATCGAATATTTTAATAGGGTTTGTCATATAATTTTATAAACTTAGTTGTTTATATCTGTTGGCAGTTGATTCATTAATACATATATATATATATATATATATATATATATATATATATATATATGTGTATATATATATATATATATATATATATATATAGAATTATATATGTGTGTAACATATAATCAATTATGGACTATTATTTATATTCGTTAGTCGCTTTTCGAGATTCCTTCCTTTCAAGTTATACTTCTGTGTGGTCTGTATCTTTAATGGTGATGACATATCAGTCAGTAGTTCGAACGGAAACATCGTTAACACTTGTGACATCATCTGCACACGTGACATTGAGTGACAGCTGCCGAGGTAACGTTCCGAATAATGTACAAACATCTCCAACATATAATGTCTAATATCTCCTACTGAAACCACGCCCCTAACTAGTTATAGTACAACTGAGAACAGGAGGACACATATTAAGATTATGTCCTTGGTAACTTTACTCATGGCAATACTTTCCACTTGGAAGTCATGTCCTTTCTTTGTTCGGAAACATTCGTATCGGATTAATGAGGGGTTGTGTTATCATGCCCCTATTGAGGTAGGACGTGTTGGTAAATCTGACGTTGCTAACGTTAATATCATTAACATTAACATGTGGAATGTATCCATACAAGCACCTGTAGGTAATATATAGCATTTCACAAACAATAATATTACACTTGGTTCACTGGCTTCGAGAATCCTACCTTTAAATGATTAATAAATTATTATGTTATTATTATTATATATATATATAATAACATAATATGATAATTTATTAATCATATATATATATATATTTTTTTGGGTTTTCTATGGTTTTTGGTATTTTTATTTCATAAGTTATTAAAATAAATAAATAATTTTTATAAATCTATATAAATAAATTTATTACGCACTTATATTTGTCTATATGACCAATGTCCTACAATAAATGTATTATATATTATAAACAAGTTATATAATTATATATAACACTTTTTGATAATTATTTCAGTAAATATAGTTACCTAATATATATAGCTTCTTTATAATATATTTTTAAATAATATGAATTTATAAAATACAAACTGTATTCATATCCATATTTGCATTGATATTGCCTATATGTGATAAATTATCATTTCTAATGTATTTTTCAATTTAGATGTATTATTTTATAGATAATATACATATAAATAATAATTTTAAATAATAATATTAATTTTTTTAACTTAAAAATATAATATCAATCTTTTTTTTAATAATTAATTATTAAATAATAATTAACTAATAATTATTATAATTAGTTATAATAAACAATGTATTATTAATATTCAAAAATTGAGAAAAAGTGTATTTATTTATTATCATTAATTTATTTGTAATTTTTTTTATATTTTCTAGAAAAAATGAAAAATCCTCAAAAATCCAAAAACCCTAGAATCCCCTAAAATATCAAAATGTTTAAACCCAAAAACCTCTACCTATTTCAATCCTACATTATTTTAACCTACTATATAATATATATGGCATATAATGTATATAGGGTATAATATAGCATATAATATAAATAGAGATAAGAGCTTATTATTATTAATATATATAATTAAATATTAGTTATACAATTAATAATATAAATAAGTTATGTATGTATATATATACCAATGTGTACATTAATAATACCATGGTGTTATTAATTAAATGTTCACTCGGGTGATTTTACCCGCTTGCATCCCTGTCAGATATTTTAGTAATATCAACTGCATACGTAAAATCAATGGTTATTCTGTGAAGGTTTCTGATATTTGTTATCAAAAATTACAAAGAATTTGAAGTTTAATATGATTTATCATATTATGTTTAAAACTTCGCTATGCTAGTTAGTGATCACAGCACCACTAGTACTGAATGCCTGGGGCTCGTGGTTTTCGATGACCTTTAGACAGTGACCCGAGTGGTTTACTAGAATCTCTCTGCGCATGTTCCACTTCTGGGTGATCCTTCTGGAACAATACTACGTTTAATAGATTATTATGAGAGAATATTATATAGTATTTAAACTATAAACTATCATATATATATATATATATATATATATATATATATATATATATATATATATATTTACATTTTTATTTTAATAACTAATAGAAATATAGATATCACATACTATAATACTATCCACGTGGATATTAATATTATACTAATACTAATTATTTTTTGTATGAAAAATGTAAAATTATAATATTTTCTTAATAATAAATAAACTTTAATATGATATACATTAAATATATATATATCTATAATATATAATCATCTATATTATATTTCATTAGAGTATTTATGGACATTTTGATATATTATTTTATAAAATCTATCTATATATATAAATTTTTAAATATATATATATATATATATATATATATATATATATATATATATATATATATATATATGTATATATATATATATATATATATATATATATATATATATATATATATAGAATACATATTGTATAACATATTGTATTACTATGAATTTGCATGAGTAAATATTAATATATCAAAAATTACATCGAATATTTTAATAGGGTTTGTCATATTATTTTATAAACTTAGTTGTTTATATCTGTTGACAGTGTATTCATTAATACATATATATATATATATATATATATATATATATGTATATATATATAGAATTATATATGTGTGTAACGTATAATCAATTATGGTCTGTTATTTATATTAGAGGGTCGCTTTTCGATAATCCTTCCTTTCAAGTTATACTTCTGTGTGGTCTGTATCTTTAATGGTGATGACATATCGGTCAGTAGTTCGAACGGAAACATCGTTAACACTTGTGACATCATCTGCACACGTGACATTGAGTGACATCTGCCGAGGTAACGTTCCGAATAATGTACACACATCTCCAACATATAATGTCTAATATCTCCTACTGAAGCCACGCCCCTAACGAGTTGTAGTAAAACTGAGAACAGGAGGACACATATTAATATCGTGTCCTTGTTGGTAACTATTCCTTATGGCAATACTTTCCACTTGGAAGTCATGTCCTTTCTTTGTTCGGAAACATTCGTATCGGATTAATGAGGGGTTGTGTTATCATGCCCCTATTGGGGTAGGACGTGTTGATAAATCTGACGTTGCTAACGTTAATATCATTAACATTAACATGTAGAATGTCTCCATACAAGCACCTGTAGGTAATATATAGCATTGTGCTAAACAATAATATTTGACTTGGTTCACTGGCTTCGAGAATCCTACCTTTAAATGATTAATAAATTATCATATTATGTTATTATTATTATATATATATATATATATATATATATATATATATATAATAACAATATATGATAATTTATTAATCATTATGTTATTATTATATATATATATATATAATAACAATATATGATAATTTATTAATCATATATATATATATATATACATATGTATATGTTTTTTTTTGGGTTTTCTATGGTTTTTGGTATTTGTGTTTCATTGGTTTTAAAATAAATAAATTATTTTTATAAATTAATATAAATAAATTTATTACCCACTTATATTTTTCTATATCACAAATGTCCTACAATAAATGTATTATATATTATAAACAAGTTATATCATTACAATATCACTTTTTGATCATTATTTCAGTAAATATAGTTTCAGAATATATATATCTTCTTTATAATATATTTGTAAATAAAACGTATTTAAAAAAATACAGACTGTATTAATATCCATATTTGCACTAATATAAAAAATATTGGATACATTATCATTTCTAATATATTTTTCAATTTAGATCTAAACATCGATGTATTATTTTATAGATAATATAAGTAAAAATAATGATTTTAAATAATAATATTGCTTTTTTTTAATGTAAAAAATGTAATATCAATCGGTTTTTTTAATAATTAATTATTAAATAATAATAACTAATAATTATTATAATTAGTTATAATAAATATAATTAATTATTAATATTCAAAAATTGAGATATATCATATGATATATATACTATATAGTATATTTTTATTTATTATCAATAATTTATTTGTAATTTTTTTTTATATTTTCCAGAAAAAATGATATTTGAAAATAAAAATATTACAAATAAAAATGAAAAATCCTCAAAAATCCAAAAACCATAGAATCCTCTACAATTATTAAAATGCTTAAATTAAACCCAACAACCTCTACCTATTTCAATCCTACCTATACGGTATATTATACCCTAATGATAATATATAATATATATGGCATAAAATGTATATAGGGTATAATATAGCATATAATATAAATAGAGATAAGAGCTTATTATTATTAATATATATAATTAAATATTAGTTATACAATTTATAATATAAATAAGTTATGTATGTATATATATACCAATGTGTACATTAATAATACCATGGTGTTATTAATTATAGGTTCACTCGGGTGTTTTTATCCGCTTGTAACCCTGTCAGATATTTTAGTAATATCAACTGCATACAATAAAATCAACGATTATTCTTTGAAAATTACAAAGAATTTGAAGTTTAATATTGATTATCATATTATTTTTAAAACTTGGCTATGATAATTAGTGATCACAGAACCACTAGTACTGAATGCCTGGGGCTCATGGTTTTCGATGACCTTTAGACGGTGACCCGAGTGGTTTACTAGCATCTCTCTGCGCATGTTCCACTTCTGGGTGGTCCTTCTGGAATAATACTACGTTTAATAGATTATTATGAGAGAATATTATATAGTATTTAAACTATATAAACTATCATATATCATATATATATATATATATATATATATATATATATATATATATATATATATATTTACATTTTTATTTTAATAACTAATAGAAATATAGATGTCACATACTATAATACTATCCACGTGGATATTAATATTATACTAATACTAATTATTTTTTGTATGAAAAATGTAAAATTATAATATTTTCTTAATAATAAATAAACTTTAATATGATATACATTATATATATATCTATAATATATAATCATCTATATTATGTTTCATTAGAGTATTTATGGACATTTTGATATATCATTTTATAAAATCTATCTATATATATACATTTTTAAATATATATATATATATATATATATATATATATATATATATATATATATATATGTATATATATATATAGAATTATATATGTGTGTAACATATAATCAATTATGGACTGTTATTTATATTCGTTAGTCGCTTTTCGAGATTCCTTCCTTTCAAGTTATACTTCTGTGTGGTCTGTATCTTTAATGGTGATGACATATCGGTCAGTAGTTCGAACGGAAACATCGTTAACACTTGTGAAATCATCTGCACACGTGACATTGAGTGACAGCTGCCGAGGTAACGTTCCGAATAATGTATATACATCTCCAACATATAATGTCTAATATCTCCTACTGAAACCACGCCCCTAACGAGTTGTAGTAAAACTGAGAACAGGAGGACATATATTAAGATCGTGTCCTTGTTCGTAACTATTCCTTATGGCAATACTTTCCACTTGGAAGTCATGTCCTTTCTTTGTTCGGAAACATTCGTATAGGATTAATGAGGGGTTGTGTATCATGCCCCTATTGAGGTAGGGCGTGTTGGTAAATCTGACGTTGCTAACGTTAATATCATTAACATTAACATGTAGAATGTCTCCATACAAGCACCTGTAGGTAATATATAGCATTTCACAAACAATAATATTACACTTGGTTCACTGGCTTCGAGAATCCTACCTTTAAATTATTAATAAATTATCATATTATGTTATTATTATTATATATATATATATATAATAACAATATATGATAATTTATTAATCATTATGTTATTATTATTATATATATATATATATATATATATATATAATAACAATATATGATAATTTATTAATCATATATATATATATGTTTTTTTTTTGGGTTTTCTATGGTTTTTGGTATTTGTGTTTCATTGGTTTTAAAATAAATAAATTATTTTTATAAATTAATATAAATAAATTTATTACCCACTTATATTTTTCTATATCACCAATTTCCTACAATAAATGTATTATATATTATAAACAAGTTATATCATTACATATATATCACTTTTTGATAATTATTTCAGTAAATATAGTTTCTGAATATATATAGCTTCTTTATAATATATTTGTAAATAAAACGTATTTAAAAAAATACAGACTGTATTAATATCCATATTTGCACTAATATAAAAAATATTGGATACATTATCATTTCTAATATATTTTTCAATTTAGATCTAAACATCGATGTAATATTTTATAGATAATATAAGTAAAAATAATGATTTTAAATAATAATATTGCTTTTTTTTAATGTAAAAATGTAATATCAATCGTTTTTTTAATAATTAATTATTAAATAATAATTATCTAATAATTATTATAATTAGTTATAATAAACATAATTTATTATTAATATTCAAAAATTGGGATATATCATAGTATGTTTTTAATTATTATCATTAATTTATTTGTAATTTTTTTTTATATTTTCCAGAAAAAATGATATTTTTTTTCTATATCACCAATTTCCTACAATAAATGTATTATATATTATAAACAAGTTATATAATTATATATAACACTTTTTGATCATTATTTCAGTAGATATAGTTACTGAATATATATAGCTTTTTTACAATATATTTGTAAATAATATGAATTTATAAAATACAAACTGTATTCATATCCATATTTGCATTGATATAACCTATATGGGATAGATTATCATTTATAATGTATTTTTCAATTTAGATGAATTTTTTTATAGATAATATACATATAAATAATAATTTTAAATATTAATATTAATTTTTTTAACGTACAAATGTAATATCAATCGGTTTTTTTAATAATTAATTATTAAATAATAATTAACTAATAATTATTATAATTAGTTATAATAAACAATGTATTATTAATATTCAAAAATTGAGAAAAAGTGTATTTTTATTTATTATCATTAATTTATTTGTAATTTTTTTTTATATTTTCCAGAAAAAATGATGAAAATAAAAGTGTATTTTTATTTATTATCATTAATTTATTTGTAATTTTTTTTTATATTTTCCAGAAAAAATGATGAAAATAAAAATTAAAAATCCGAAAACCCTAGAATCTCCTAAAATTATCAAAATGTTTAAACCCAAAAACCTCTACCTATTTCAATCCTACATTATTTTAACCTAATATATAATATATATGGCATATAATGTATATAGGGTATAATACAGCATATAATATAAATAGAGATAAGAGCTTATTATTATTAATATATATAATTAAATATTAGTTATACAATTTATAATATAAATAAGTTATGTATATATATATATCAATGTGTACATTAATAATACCATGGTGTTATTAATTATAGGTTTACTCGGGTGTTTTTATCCGCTTGCATCCCTGTCAGATATTTTAGTAATATCAACTGCATACGTAAAATCAACGGTTATTCTTTGAAGGTTTCTGATATTTATTATCAAAAATTACAAAGAATTTTAAGTTTAATATGGTTTATCATAATATGTTTAAAACTTGGCTATGATCACAGCACCACTAGTACTGAATGCCTGGGGATCATGGTTTTCGATGACCTTTAGACAGTGACCCGAGTCGTTTACTAGCATCTCTCTGCGCATGTTCCACTTCTGGGTGGTCCTTCTGGAATAATACTACGTTTAATAGATTATTATGAGAGAATATTATATAGTATTTAAACTATATAAACTATCATATATATATATATATAAATATATATATATATATATTTACATTGAAAAAAGAATTTTCAACCCGTGTAATTTGAGATCTATTTGATAACAAATTATAAAACCATTTTATTATTTTATTAGATATACCGTATGATTTAAATTTAAATAATAGTTTTTCATGAGAAACAACATCAAAAGATTTTGCAAAATCAATATATTATATAATTATATCTACACATTTTTTATTATTCAATTCATTATACCAAAATTTTAAACATTTTGTTAATTATAATTCTGTGGATTTTCCACTTATAAAACCATATTGATATTTTGTTAATAAATTATTAGATTTTAAATACAATATTAATTGTTTAGAAATAATACGTTCTAATACTCTACACATTACACATGTTACTGAAATAGGCCTATAATTATTTGAATTTGATGGTTCACCCTTTTTAAAAATTGGTGTGATTATAGATTTTTTCCGAATTTTCGGTATATTACCCGATAATAAAGATGAATTAAAAATAATATATAAAGGCCTACATAATTCATTAGATAATAATTTTAACATAGAAGATGGTATCCCATCAGTTCCGAAAGTATGTGTAATTTTTAATCTATTTAACAATATTTTAATTATTTCAAGATTTAAATCAATATTATCAAATTTTTGTTTAGTTAAATTATAAAATTCGGGTAAATTTCCATTATCATTTTGTTGAATTGAACTAAAATATGAATTTAACATATTTTCTTTGTCGAGATCTGAAAATAAAATATTATTATTTGATATATTAATTAGAGGAGATACTCCAGATTTTAAATTTTGTCTTTTTTTTCATAAATTTATAAAACTTTAATTTATTTTTTGAATTAATTGCATTAATCTCTCTCTTAAAATTTAAAGATTCTAATTCTTTGGATAGTTTTTTTTTTGCTTCTATCCAATTATATTTATATTGTAATTTAGTTTTAGATTTTCTAAATAATTTTTTTATTTGCTTCTTCAATTTCAATATATTCTTCGGAAGTACCTGTTTTATTGTATATAAATAATTTATTTAGAACATTATTAAAATATTCTACTGTTTGATCGATATTATAATCATTTGAATTTAGATATTCCCAATTAAATCTAGAAAGATGATATTTAATCAATTTTATATTAGCATTATTGAAATCAAAATTGTTTGATTTTAAAATCTGTTTACATGGGTATTTTTCAATATTTACATTAAATGAAACAGAATAGTGGTCACTTATATTTTGGTATAATCCGAAATAGTCTCCAATATTTATATTAGATAGTAATTGTTTTTCATTAGTAAAAAGTAAACCAATTATATTATTATTACGAGTTGGCTTATTTATTAATTGTGAAAATGAATTTTTAATAATCGAATCGAAAAGTAATGCATAACTTTTTGGGTAACTAGGAAATGTATAATCTTTCCAATTAAAATTTGGTAAGTTAAAATCTCCTATAATTATAGATGAATTATAATTTTGTTGGGTTATATCAAATAATTTACATATCTGTTCATGAGATACTTCATTACAATTTGGAGGTCTATAAACACATATAATATTAAATGGAATTTTTGAATTAATTTTAAATGTATATATTGAACATCTATGTGTGAAATAAAATTTCTTACAAGACATAAACTAGATTTACAAAATATCGCCACACCTCCTCTATGAATTAATGTATCGTATCTAAATAGTGTATAATTTTTTCCACCGATTAAATATAGAGAATCTCTATCATCTACCGTTAAGAATGTTTCAACTAAACATATAATGTCATATTTATTAGATGAAAGTAAAAATTCCAAAAAATTCATTTTATTTCTAATACTACGAGCATTAGCGTAATATATATTTTAATTGTTATTTTTAATATTTTCATCTTTATTGCCGGTTAGTCATCTAGAACCTGTATTTTTATTTTTATTTTTATTAATAATGGAATTTTTATAAGTAATATATGACAATTTCCATACACTAAAATTATCTTCACCAATTGACATATTCCAGTCAATTTTATTATTTATAATATATCTTAGTTCATAGGAACTACTTCTAGAATTATAAATACATTTGATGAAAAAAAAATGATGAAAAAAAATGATGAAAATAAAAATGAAAAATACTCAAAAATCCAAAACCGTTGAATCTCCTAAAATTATCAAAATGTTTAAACCCAAAAACCTCTACCTATTTCAATCCTACATTATTTTAACCTAATATATAATATATATGGCATATAATGTATATAGGGTATAATATAGCATATAATATAAATAGAGATAAGAGCTTATTATTATTAATATATATAATTAAATATTAGTTATACAATTTATAATATAAATAAGTTAAGTATGTATATATATACCAATGTGTACATTAATAATACCATGGTGTTATTAATTAAATGTTCACTCGGGTGATTTTATCCGCTTGCATCCCTGTCAGATATTTTAGTAATATCAACTGCATACAGTAAAATCAACGGTTATTCTTTGAAGGTTTCTGATATTTGTTATCAAAAATTACAAAGAATTTGAAGTTTAATATGGTATGTCATATTATTTTTAAAACTTCGCTATGATAATTAGTGATCACAGCACCACTATTACTGAATGCCTGGGGCTCGTGGTTTTCGATGACCTTTAGACGGTGACCCGAGTGGTTTACTAGCATTTCTCTGCGCATGTTCCACTTCTGGGTGATCCTTCTGGAACAATACTACGTTTAATAGATTATTATGAGAGAATATTATATGTATTTAAACTATATAAACTATCACATATATATATATATATATTTACATTTTTAATAAATTATGATATAACTTTATATAATATACATTTTAATAAATTATGGTATAACTTTAAATAAAATATAGTATAACTTTTAATAAATTATGGTATAACTTTATATAATATATGGTATACATTTTAATAAATTATGGTATAACTTTATATCAAATATGGTATAACTTTTTATAAATTATGTTATAAATTTATATAATATATGGTATAAATTTTAATAAATGATGGTATAACTTTATATAAAATATGGTATAACTTTTTATAAAATATGGTATAACTTTATATAATATATGGTATAAATTATGGTATAACTTTATATCAAATATGGTATAACTTTTTATAAAATATAGTATAACTTTATATAATATATGGTATAAACTATGGTATAACTTTATATAAAATATGGTATAACTTTTTTAATTAGTTATACCGTAAATGGTATACCAGGGCGCCACGGGGTTATACCATTTTTTAATCAATGTTATACCATTTATTTCTAACAGTGTATAGTATTTAAACTATATAAACTATCACATATATATATATATATATATATATATATATTTACATTTTTATTTTAATAACTAATAGAAATATAGATGTCACATACTATAATACTATCCACGTGGATATTAATATTATACTAATACTAATTATTTTTTGTATGAAAAATGTAAAATTATAAGATTTTCTTAATAATAAATAAACTTTAATATGATATACATTATATGTATATCTATAATATATAATCATCTATATTATGTTTCATTAGATTATTTATGGACATTTTGATATATCATTTTATAAAATCTATCTATATATATAAATTTTTAAATATATATATATATATATATATATATATATATATATATATATATGTATATATAGAATACATATTGTATAACATATTGTATTACTATGAATTTGCATGAGTAAATATTAATATATCAAAAATTACATCGAATATTTTAATAGGGTTTGTCATATAATTTTATAAACTTAGTTGTTTATATCTGTTGGCAGTTGATTCATTAATACATATATATATATATATATATATATATATATATATATATATATATATATGTGTATATATATATATATATATATATATATATATATAGAATTATATATGTGTGTAACATATAATCAATTATGGACTATTATTTATATTCGTTAGTCGCTTTTCGAGATTCCTTCCTTTCAAGTTATACTTCTGTGTGGTCTGTATCTTTAATGGTGATGACATATCAGTCAGTAGTTCGAACGGAAACATCGTTAACACTTGTGACATCATCTGCACACGTGACATTGAGTGACAGCTGCCGAGGTAACGTTCCGAATAATGTACAAACATCTCCAACATATAATGTCTAATATCTCCTACTGAAACCACGCCCCTAACTAGTTATAGTACAACTGAGAACAGGAGGACACATATTAAGATTATGTCCTTGTTGGTAACTATTCCTTATGGCAATACTTTCCACTTGGAAGTCATATCCTTTCTTTGTTCGGAAACATTCGTATCAGGGTTAATGAGGGGTTGTGTTATCATGCCCCTATTGGGGTAGGACGTGTTGATAAATCTGACGTTGCTAACGTTAATATCATTAACATTAACATGTAAAATGTTTCCATACAAGCACCTGTAGGTAATATATAGCATTTCACAAACAATAATATTACACTTGGTTCACTGGCTTCGAGAATCCTACCTTTAAATGATTAATAAATTATTATGTTATTATTATTATATATATATATAATAACATAATATGATAATTTATTAATCATATATATATATATATTTTTTTGGGTTTTCTATGGTTTTTGGTATTTTTATTTCATAAGTTATTAAAATAAATAAATAATTTTTATAAATCTATATAAATAAATTTATTACGCACTTATATTTGTCTATATGACCAATGTCCTACAATAAATGTATTATATATTATAAACAAGTTATATAATTATATATAACACTTTTTGATAATTATTTCAGTAAATATAGTTACCTAATATATATAGCTTCTTTATAATATATTTTTAAATAATATGAATTTATAAAATACAAACTGTATTCATATCCATATTTGCATTGATATTGCCTATATGTGATAAATTATCATTTCTAATGTATTTTTCAATTTAGATGTATTATTTTATAGATAATATACATATAAATAATAATTTTAAATAATAATATTAATTTTTTTAACTTAAAAATATAATATCAATCTTTTTTTTAATAATTAATTATTAAATAATAATTAACTAATAATTATTATAATTAGTTATAATAAACAATGTATTATTAATATTCAAAAATTGAGAAAAAGTGTATTTATTTATTATCATTAATTTATTTGTAATTTTTTTTATATTTTCTAGAAAAAATGAAAAATCCTCAAAAATCCAAAAACCCTAGAATCCCCTAAAATATCAAAATGTTTAAACCCAAAAACCTCTACCTATTTCAATCCTACATTATTTTAACCTAATATATAATATATATGACATATAATGTATAGGGTATAATATAGCATATAATATTAATAGAGATAAGAGCTTATAATTATTAATATATATAATTAAATATTAGTTATACAATTAATAATATAAATAAGTTATGTATATATATATACATATAACCTTGTAACCTTGTAACCAATTTGTTTAGACACTGCGATCAACAACAGTAATGAGTTTTCGGCGGTGTATCGTATATTAATTATTATAAGCTATATTAAATAGATGTGTTTTCAATTTGACTTTAAAGGTGTGGTCAGAAACTATAGATATAATTGAGTGAGGTAAGGAGTTCCATAGTTTAGGTGATATTATAGAAAAAGAAGATTCCTGTTTTTTATTAAGTGATAAAGTTATTGGTATATTTAGTTTGTAGTTATGTATTGTTCGTTGTGGTCGGGATGACTTGTAGTTCGTAAGTAGTTCAGTAAGATAGTCAGGTTTGTTATTATGGGTGGCATGGTGGGTCAGTAGGAGTAATTTGTATTGTATGCTGTAATTACATCATAAAATCCCTTAAGGGATGGATATCCAGTGAATGGATTTCATATAAGGTGTGATATGTTGTCTTGAGTATTTTTGTATCCTGAAAATGGTTCTGATGGCTCTATATTGTAATTTAGTGAGCATTTATATACTAATGTGTACATTAATAATACCATGGTGATATTAATTAAATGTTCACTCGGGTGTTTTTATCCACTTTTATCCACTTGTATCCCTGTCAAATATGTTAGTAATATCAACTGCATACAATCAAATCAACGGTTATTCTTTGAAGGTTTCTGATATTTATTATCAAAAATTACAAAGAATTTGAAGTTTAATATGATTTATCATAATATGTTTAAAACTTCGCTAATTTAGTTAGTGATCACAGCACCACTATAGTACTGAATGCCTGGGGCTCGTGGTTTTCGATGACCTTTAGACGGTGACCCGAGTGGTTTACTAGAATCTCTCTGCGCATGTTCCACTTCTGGGTGATCCTTCTGGAACAATACTACGTTTAATAGATTATTATGAGAGAATATTATATAGTATTTAAACTATAAACTATCATATATATATATATATATATATATATATATATATATATATATATATATATATATATATATATATATATATATATATATATATATATATATATTTACATTTTTATTTTAATAACTAATAGAAATATAGATGTCACATACTATAATACTATCCACGTGGATATTAATATTATACTAATACTAATTATTTTTTGTATGAAAAATGTAAAATTATAATATTTTCTTAATAATAAATAAACTTTAATATGATATACATTAAATATATATATATCTATAATATATAATCATCTATATTATATTTCATTAGAGTATTTATGGACATTTTGATATATTATTTTATAAAATCTATCTATATATATAAATTTTTAAATATATATATATATATATATATATATATATATATATATATATATATGTATATATATATATATATATATATATATATATATATATATATATAGAATACATATTGTATAACATATTGTATTACTATGAATTTGCATGAGTAAATATTAATATATCAAAAATTACATCGAATATTTTAATAGGGTTTGTCATATTATTTTATAAACTTAGTTGTTTATATCTGTTGACAGTGTATTCATTAATACATATATATATATATATATATATATATGTATATATATATAGAATTATATATGTGTGTAACGTATAATCAATTATGGTCTGTTATTTATATTAGAGGGTCGCTTTTCGAGAATCCTTCCTTTCAAGTTATACTTCTGTGTGGTCTGTATCTTTAATGGTGATGACATATCGGTCAGTAGTTCGAACGGAAACATCGTTAACACTTGTGACATCATCTGCACACGTGACATTGAGTGACATCTGCCGAGGTAACGTTCCGAATAATGTACACACATCTCCAACATATAATGTCTAATATCTCCTACTGAAGCCACGCCCCTAACGAGTTGTAGTAAAACTGAGAACAGGAGGACACATATTAATATCGTGTCCTTGTTGGTAACTATTCCTTATGGCAATACTTTCCACTTGGAAGTCATGTCCTTTCTTTGTTCGGAAACATTCGTATCGGATTAATGAGGGGTTGTGTTATCATGCCCCTATTGGGGTAGGACGTGTTGATAAATCTGACGTTGCTAACGTTAATATCATTAACATTAACATGTAGAATGTCTCCACATACAAGCACCTGTAGGTAATATATAGCATTGTGCTAAACAATAATATTTGACTTGGTTCACTGGCTTCGAGAATCCTACCTTTAAATGATTAATAAATTATCATATTATGTTATTATTATTATATATATATATATATATATATATAATAACAATATATGATAATTTATTAATCATATATATATATATATACATATGTATATGTTTTTTTTTGGGTTTTCTATGGTTTTTGGTATTTGTGTTTCATTGGTTTTAAAATAAATAAATTATTTTTATAAATTAATATAAATAAATTTATTACCCACTTATATTTTTCTATATCACAAATGTCCTACAATAAATGTATTATATATTATAAACAAGTTATATCATTACAATATCACTTTTTGATCATTATTTCAGTAAATATAGTTTCAGAATATATATATCTTCTTTATAATATATTTGTAAATAAAACGTATTTAAAAAAATACAGACTGTATTAATATCCATATTTGCACTAATATAAAAAATATTGGATACATTATCATTTCAAATATATTTTTCAATTTAGATCTAAACATCGATGTATTATTTTATAGATAATATAAGTAAAAATAATGATTTTAAATAATAATATTGCTTTTTTTTAATGTAAAAATGTAATATCAATCGGTTTTTTTAATAATTAATTATTAAATAATAATAACTAATAATTATTATAATTAGTTATAATAAATATAATTAATTATTAATATTCAAAAATTGAGATATATCATATGATATATATACTATATAGTATATTTTTATTTATTATCAATAATTTATTTGTAATTTTTTTTTATATTTTCCAGAAAAAATGATATTTGAAAATAAAAATATTACAAATAAAAATGAAAAATCCTCAAAAATCCAAAAACCATAGAATCCTCTACAATTATTAAAATGCTTAAATTAAACCCAACAACCTCTACCTATTTCAATCCTACCTATACGGTATATTATACCCTAATGATAATATATAATATATATGGCATATAATGTATATAGGGTATAATATAGCATATAATATAAATAGAGATAAGAGCTTATTATTATTAATATATATAATTAAATATTAGTTATACAATTTATAATATAAATAAGTTATGTATGTATATATATACCAATGTGTACATTAATAATACCATGGTGTTATTAATTATAGGTTCACTCGGGTGTTTTTATCCGCTTGTAACCCTGTCAGATATTTTAGTAATATCAACTGCATACAATAAAATCAACGATTATTCTTTGAAAATTACAAAGAATTTGAAGTTTAATATTGATTATCATATTATTTTTAAAACTTGGCTATGATAATTAGTGATCACAGAACCACTAGTACTGAATGCCTGGGGCTCATGGTTTTCGATGACCTTTAGACGGTGACCCGAGTGGTTTACTAGCATCTCTCTGCGCATGTTCCACTTCTGGGTGGTCCTTCTGGAATAATACTACGTTTAATAGATTATTATGAGAGAATATTATATAGTATTTAAACTATATAAACTATCATATATCATATATATATATATATATATATATATATATATATATATATTTACATTTTTATTTTAATAACTAATAGAAATATAGATGTCACATACTATAATACTATCCACGTGGATATTAATATTATACTAATACTAATTATTTTTTGTATGAAAAATGTAAAATTATAATATTTTCTTAATAATAAATAAACTTTAATATGATATACATTATATGTATATCTATAATATATAATCATCTATATTATGTTTCATTAGAGTATTTATGGACATTTTGATATATCATTTTATAAAATCTATCTATATATATACATTTTTAAATATATATATATATATATATATATATATATATATATATATATATATATATGTATATATAGAATACATATTGTATAACATATTGTATTACTATGAATTTGCATGAGTAAATATTAATATATCAAAAATTACATCGAATATTTTAATAGGGTTTGTCATATAATTTTATAAACTTAGTTGTTTATATCTGTTGGCAGTTGATTCATTAATACATATATATATATATATATATATATATATATATATATATATATATATGTGTATATATATATATATATATATATATATATATAGAATTATATATGTGTGTAACATATAATCAATTATGGACTATTATTTATATTCGTTAGTCGCTTTTCGAGATTCCTTCCTTTCAAGTTATACTTCTGTGTGGTCTGTATCTTTAATGGTGATGACATATCAGTCAGTAGTTCGAACGGAAACATCGTTAACACTTGTGACATCATCTGCACACGTGACATTGAGTGACAGCTGCCGAGGTAACGTTCCGAATAATGTATATACATCTCCAACATATAATGTCTAATATCTCCTACTGAAACCACGCCCCTAACGAGTTGTAGTAAAACTGAGAACAGGAGGACATATATTAAGATCGTGTCCTTGTTTGTAACTATTCCTTATGGCAATACTTTCCACTTGGAAGTCATGTCCTTTCTTTGTTCGGAAACATTCGTATCGGATTAATGAGGGGTTGTGTTATCATGCCCCTATTGAGGTAGGACGTGTTGGTAAATCTGACGTTGCTAACGTTAATATCATTAACATTAACATGTAGAATGTCTCCATACAAGCACCTGTAGGTAATATATAGCATTTCACAAACAATAATATTACAATTGGTTCACTGGCTTCGAGAATCCTACCTTTAAATTATTAATAAATTATCATATTATGTTATTATTATTATATATATATATATATAATAACAATATATGATAATTTATTAATCATTATGTTATTATTATTATATATATATATATATATATATATATAATAACAATATATGATAATTTATTAATCATATATATATATATGTTTTTTTTTTGGGTTTTCTATGGTTTTTGGTATTTGTGTTTCATTGGTTTTAAAATAAATAAATTATTTTTATAAATTAATATAAATAAATTTATTACCCACTTATATTTTTCTATATCACCAATTTCCTACAATAAATGTATTATATATTATAAACAAGTTATATCATTACATATATATATATCACTTTTTGATAATTATTTCAGTAAATATAGTTTCAGAATATATATAGCTTCTTTATAATATATTTGTAAATAAAACGTATTTAAAAAAATACAGACTGTATTAATATCCATATTTGCACTAATATAAAAAATATTGGATACATTATCATTTCTAATATATTTTTCAATTTAGATCTAAACATCGATGTAATATTTTATAGATAATATAAGTAAAAATAATGATTTTAAATAATAATATTGCTTTTTTTTAATGTAAAAATGTAATATCAATCGTTTTTTTAATAATTAATTATTAAATAATAATTATCTAATAATTATTATAATTAGTTATAATAAACATAATTTATTATTAATATTCAAAAATTGGGATATATCATAGTATGTTTTTAATTATTATCATTAATTTATTTGTAATTTTTTTTTATATTTTCCAGAAAAAATGATATTTGAAAATAAAAATGAAAAATCCTCAAAAATCCAAAAACCATAGAATCCTCTACAAGTATTAAAATGCTTAAATTAAACACAAAAACCTCTACCTATTTCAATCCTACATATATGGTATATTATACACTAATGATAATATATAATATATGGCATATAATGTATATAGGGTATAATAGCATATAATATAAATAGAGATAATAGCTTATAATTATTAATATATATAATTAAATATTAGTTATACAATTAATAATATAAATAAGTTATGTATATATACATATAACCTTGTAACCTTGTAACCAATTTGTTTAGACACTGCGATCAACAACAGTAATGAGTTTTCGGCGGTGTATCGTATATTAATTATTATAAGCTATATTAAATAGATGTGTTTTCAATTTGACTTTAAAGGTGTGGTCAGAAACTATAGATCTAATTGAGTGAGGTAGGGAGTTCCATAGTTTAGGTGATATTATAGAAAAAGAAGATTCCTGTTTTTTATTAAGTGATAAAGTTATTGGTATATTTAGTTTGTATTTATGTATTGTTCGTTGTGGTCGGGATGACTTGTAGTTCGTAAGTAGTTCAGTAAGATAGTCAGGTGTGTTATTATGGGTGGCATGGTGGGTCAGTAGGAGTAATTTGTATTGTATGCGGTAAGGGATGGGTATCCAGTGAATGGATTTCATATAAGGTGTGATATGTTGTCTTGAGTATTTTTGTATCCTGAAAATGGTTCTGATGGCTCTATATTGTAATTTAGTGAGCATTTATATACTAATGTGTACATTAATAATACCATGGTGATATTAATTAAATGTTCACTCGGGTTCTTTTATCCGCTTGCATCCCTGTCAGATATTTTAGTAATATCAACTGCATACGTAAAATCAATGGTTATTCTGTGAAGGTTTCTGATATTTGTTATCAAAAATTACAAAGAATTTGAAGTTTAATATGATTTATCATATTATGTTTAAAACTTCGCTATGCTAGTTAGTGATCACAGCACCACTAGTACTGAATGCCTGGGGCTCGTGGTTTTCGATGACCTTTAGACAGTGACCCGAGTGGTTTACTAGCATCTCTCTGCGCATGTTCCACTTCTGGGTGGTCCCTTTGGAACAATACTACGCTTAATAGATTATTATGAGAGACTATTATATAGTATTTAAACTATATAAACTATCATATATATATATATATATATATATATATATATATTTACATTTTTATTTTAATAACTAATAGAAATATAGATGTCACATACTATAATACTATCCACGTGGATATTAATATTATACTAATACTAATTATTTTTTGTATGAAAAATGTAAAATTATAATATTTTCTTAATAATAAATAAACTTTAATATGATATACTTTAAATATATATATATATATATATATCTATATTATGTTTTATTAGAGTATTTATGGACATTTTGATATATCATTTTATAAAATTTATCTATATATATATAAATTTTTAAATATATATATATATATATATATATATATATATATATATATATATATATGTATATATATATATAGAATACATATTGTATAACATATTGTATTACTATGAATTTGCATGAGAAAATATGTATATATCAAAAATTACACCGAATATTTTAATAGGGTTTGTCATATTAGTTTATAAACTTTGTTGTTTATATCTATTGACAGTTTATTCATTAATACATATATATATATATATATATATATATATATATATATATATATATATAGAATTATATATGTGTGTAACATATAATCATATTTGGTCGGATATTTATATTCGTGAGTCGCTTTTCGAGATTCCTTCCTTTCAAGTTATACTTCTGTGTGGTCTGTATCTTTAATGGTGATGACATATCAGTCAGTAGTTCGAACGGAAACATCGTTAACACTTGTGACATCATCTGCACACGTGACATTGAGTGACAGCTGCCGAGGTAACGTTCCGAATAATGTACAAACATCTCCAACATATAATGTCTAATATCTCCTACTGAAACCACGCCCCTAACTAGTTATAGTACAACTGAGAACAGGAGGACACATATTAAGATTATGTCCTTGTTGGTAACTATTCCTTATGGCAATACTTTCCACTTGGAAGTCAATCCTTTCTTTGTTCGGAAACATTCGTATCAGGGTTAATGAGGGGTTGTGTTATCATGCCCCTATTGGGGTAGGACGTGTTGATAAATCTGACGTTGCTAACGTTAATATCATTAACATTAACATGTAGAATGTCTCCATACAAGCACCTGTAGGTAATATATAGCATTTCACAAACAATAATATTTCACTTGGTTCACTGGCTTCGAGAATCCTACCTTTAAATGATTAATAAATTAGTATGTTATTATTATTATATATATATATAATAACATAATATGATAATTTATTAATCATATATATATATATATATATGTTTTTTTTTGGGTTTTCTATGGTTTTTGGTATTTTTGTTTCATTAGTAATTAAAATAAATAAATTATTTTTATAAATTAATATAAATAAATTTATTACGCACTTATATTCTTCTATATCACAAATGTCCTACAATAAATGTATTATATATTATAAACAAGTTATATCATTACAATATCACTTTTTGATAATTATTTCAGTAAATATAGTTTCAGAATATATATAGCTTCTTTATAATATATTTGTAAATAAAACGTATTTTTAAAAATACAAACTGTATTAATATCCATATTTGCACTAATATAAAAAATATTGGATACATTATCATTTCTAATATATTTTTCAATTTAGATCTAAACATCGATATATTATTTTATAGATAATATAAGTAAAAATAATGATTTTAAATAATAATATTGCTTTTTTTTAATGTAAAAATGTAATATCAATCGTTTTTTTAATAATTAATTATTAAATAATAATTAACTAATAATTATTATAATTAGTTATAATAAACATAATTTATTATTAATATTCAAAAAGTGGGATATATCATAGTATGTTTTTAATTATTATCATTAATTTATTTGTAATTTTTTTTTATAATTTCCAGAAAAAATGATATTTGAAAATAAAAATGAAAAATCCTCAAAAATCCAAAAACCATAAAAACCTCTACCTATTTCAATCCTACCTATACGGTATATTATACCCTAATGATAATATATAATATATGGCATATAATGTATATATATACCCTATAGGGTATAATAGCATATCATATAAATAGAGATAAGAGCTTATACTTATTAATATATATAATTAAATATTATTTATACAATTATTAATATAAATAAGTTATGTATATATATATATATATATATATACCAATATGTACATTAATAATACCATGGTGTTATTAATTAAATGTTCACTCGGGTGTTTTTATCCGCTTGCATCCCTGTCAGATATGTTAGTAATATCAACTACATACAGTAACATCAACGGTTATTCTTTGAAGGTTTCTGATATTTTTTATCAAAAATTACAAAGAATTTGAAGTTTAATATGGTTTGTCATATTATTTTTAAAACTTCGCTATGTTAGTTAGTGATAACAGCACCACTAGTACTGAATGCCTGGGCTCATGGTTTTCGATGACCTTTAGACGGTGACCCGAGTGGTTTACTAGCATCTCTCTGCGCATGTTCCACTTCTGGGTGGTCCCTTTGGAACAATACTACGTTTAATAGATTATTATGAGAGAATATTATATAGTATTTAAACTATATATATACTATCATATATATATATATATATATATATATATATATATATATATATATATATATTTACATTTTAATTTTAATTAGTGATCACAGCACCACTAGTACTTAATGCCTGGGGCTCGTGGTTTTCGATGACCTTTAGACGGTGACCCGAGTGGTTTACTAGCATTTCTCTGCGAATGTTCCACTTCTGGGTGGTCCTTCTGAACAATACTACGTTTAATAGATTATTATGAGAGAATATTATATAGTATTTAAACTATATAAACTATCACATATATATATTTATATATATATATATATATATATATATTTACATTTTTATTTTAATAACTAATAGAAATATAGATGTCACATACTATAATACTATCCACGTGGATATTAATATTATACTAATACTAATTATTTTTTGTATGAAAAATGTAAATTTATAATATTTTCTTAATAATAAATAAACTTTAATATGATATACATTAAATATATATATATATCTATAATATATAATCATCTATATTATGTTTCATTCGAGTATTTATGGACATTTTGATATATAAATTTGAAATATATATAGAATACATATTGTATAACATATTGTATTTGCATATTGTATTTGCATATTGTATTCTATGAATTTGCATGATAAAATATGTATATATCAAAAATTACATCGAATATTTAATAGGGTTTGTTATATTATTTTATAAATTCAGTTGTTTATATCTGTTGACAGTTTATTCATTAATACATATATATGTGAGTATACAAATAAATATATACACTTTTAAATAATAAGCTTATTATATATATATATATGTATTAGACAATAGTCATGTGATATGCAAACGACCCCATCCATGTTAGGTCTTCCTGTAGATAATTCTTTTGTAGATGACGCATACCGACATCAGATGAAACATGCTTGTGAATATGTAATACATGGCATTTCATCTCAGCAATATTTCACTTGGTTCACTCGCTTCAGAAGCATACCTTTTGATGATTAATCAATGTTCATATTATGTAATTATATATATATATATAATAAGCTTATTATTTAAAAGTGTATATATTTATTTGTATGCTCACATATATATATATATATATATATATTGAATTATATATGTGTGTAACATATAATCATATGAGGGTATGTAACTATATTCGAGGTTCGTTTCTCGAGAATCCTTCCTTTCGATGACCAAAGTATATGCCTGCATCCCTATCTTCAAGTTACACTTCTGGGTGGTCCCCTCTTCTCCAAATGAAGCCACGCCCCTAACGCGTTGTAGTAAAACCCGTGGGTAAAACTGTGAACATGAGTAAACATATTAAGTTCCTTTCGTTGTTCGGATACGTTCGTATCAGGGTTAATGAAGGGTTGTCTTATCATGACCCTATTGAGGTAGGACGTGCTGGTAAATCTGACATGGCTACCGTTTTTTAGATTGTAATCTAAATTATAATATATAGGTAGTGTTTATATAAAGGATACTACTTGTATGATAATTATCATACAAGTATTATCATTTATATAAACACTACCTATACACAACGCTTACTACAAAATTGAGGTTGAAATGCCTGTAATTCTCACATTACAACTGAGTAAAAATCCATTTAGTTTACGATACCTTGACGAGGTTAAGTGGCTCCTATTTATAGGTCCAAATTCGTATTAAATGAGTAATACTGAATTATTTATTACATTATTTAAAATTGATAAATTTAAGGGTTCTCAAAATATTTAAAAATTATAAGAAATTCACTAATTTCTATCTATACTCTCTATTTATTTTACACACATATATATATATATATATATATATATATACATATATATATATATATATATATATGATATGAAATATAATTAAATGTTATGAAATAAGTGAAATCATAGTATACTATAGTATACCTATAGGTAACGAATTGACGGAAACCTACCACTCTGGTGACGTCTAGTCGATCTTTGCCGACCTTTGCCGACTTGTATCATATAGGTCATATATAGAGTATATATTAGATTGAATTCTATTACATATATGATATTATATTTCAATTGCTAATTTGATAGGTTAATCTTTAATATATGTATACGGTCATTATAATTGATATATTTTATTTTTAAATGAATATTTTGTATTTATATTATTAATAATATAGAATATTAATAATAATTGTAATTATTAATTACAATATAATCTAAGGACATGCATTTATCTGTTGGTATCCACGTGAGTTCTATATCAAAGTATGCAAACTAAATTTATGTTAGATCGGCGACATTAGACATATTTATATTGATCGTATTAAAAAATAACTTATTAATTTAATGGTATCATCTATAATAGATTACAGTGAATCACTTTTTAGTAACATACATACATTTATATCAGTGATATAGCACTGAAATACAAAATATAGATACGATTATTGTCGCTGTTAACGCCTTATTTATAATGTTTATAATCGTGAACGTAATCATATAGATATGTATGACGTACAATGCACGTATACGTATATATTCATAATGGGCTTTCATTTAGAAAAAGATGCAAGCAAGGTTTACAAAAAATATTGTCAAAGGCCTGGAAAGCTCTACAATCTACTGAAACGTTATCCTATTTAGTCAAATCAGATCATCGGAAGCAACTCTATTAGATAGAGGTACTATTATAAATGTATTCTATTGTTGCGAATTCGTGCCCTGGGATTACGGCCGTTACTCTTCGTGCGAGGATATCCTACTATATGATATATAGACTACATATACGTAATATCCAACATCCGTATTGTTTTACTGTGGCGTCTTCCTGTTTCGGTATTTAAATAAACTAATTTATTCATTTTACTTATCCTAATAATTTATCTTTTATTTAATATCTTATAATTATTATATTCATTATAATTATACTGCGTTTTAACATATAAAGTGTTAATAATTGTTAATTCATTTTAAATTCATATTATTTATCGATATAGAATATAAGGATTTTTAATTAGTGATAATTGCATAACATAATTATGGCCTCCGAACGAGATATTAGTTATATCAGTAGTGTACAGTAGGAGAGCCCGTTTTAGTAAATGTTGTTAAGAAATTGTAGTACGGAGATAGATATTTAAATTGGGAATAGAAATTAAGAAATATATCTATTTAGGTCGGTTTTAGTGAAGAGAGTTGTGAGTTAGTAAAATAACTTTAAATATGACTTAAATGTAATTGGTAGTCAATGTAATATCTAAATATGGAGAAATATGTAATAGATAGAAATTATCAATTTTAAAAGTGATCGTACTAACTTATTTTGTTATATATGTAAATTTTAATGTGATAGTCAAGTAAGGAGAAAAGAAGAATAGTACAGTAAAAAAGATAATATGAAGCGAGAGTTATAGCTATACACTCAAGAAGATGAAGTTACGGATCATACGGAAATAGTGAATATAAATAAGTTTATAGAGCGAAGAATATTTGAGATGTTGCGATGAAAAATAGAGAACTGTCGAAATAAATATCTTTAACATCAGAATATAAGTAAACATTATTGTTAACTATGTGACAAGTGGGAATTAGACCGAAAGGAGATGAATAAATATGTTTTCTGTTATATTGTAATTCAATATAGGGACTTATTTGAAAGACAATTTTGGATAGACTCAATACAGTTATAGATAAGATTTGGAGCAAAATTGTGATCGTTAAGATTAAAACATAAGGATGATGGCAATTTGAAGTTACAATTAATGGATTATAGAAATAAGAAGTATAGGATGATATACTATTTTGATATTATTAATTATATCTATAATATTATATAAATATATAATTAATAGAATAATTAAATGGATGTATATAATATTATTACTTAATTAATTTATAAATCATAAATATTTAAATCTCTTTCATTTTATGTTTCAAAAATAATGAGTATTATCGTATACTATAGCTTTAGACATAGCTATATATATATATATATATATATATATATATATATATATAATACATGTTTATCACAACAAAATTAACATAATAATATTTTGTAATATATCTAATTCCAGTAGCCAATTTATAATCTAAGATACATTAATTACAAGTGTTTAGTATTAATAGGTATTGTTTATTAATAGCTGAATATAATAATAATAATAATAATATCAGATTCAGTTAATGACCATGATCAAAAACCCAGGTATGGTATAGAAGTTCTATTGAACTTATCGAGATACCAACCTGCTCTTGGTAATGAGAGAATTAATACAAAAACGAATAAATATAAATAAATATTTTACAATTCTATATTGTTCATTCGTGTTCTGTCTCATAAAAAAATCAATACAATAAAATTAAATATATCTCTCAATACCAAGAAATCATCATGTATATAACAATAAAATAATAATAAAATATAATAAAAATATATAATAAAATATTTAAAAATGTAAAAAGCTACTAAAATAATAAATAAGTTAAACTATAAAAAATCATAAAAAACTAAAGACTAAAGTAAGGCGACAGAGATAAAATATGTATACAATACGAACAATTTAAAAGAGCTAAACAGAAGAAAAGATGGCCATGTAAATAAAATAACAAACAATACAGATAAGGTGTAAGTGATTACATATAATTATTTAAAAAAATGTTTTTAATATGCATTGTAAAAGTATTCAAATTCGTCAAAGATGATATGGTTGTATTTAAAGAATTCCATAAACATGCGCCTTTGTAACGAATACTAAATTTATCATGATAAATTCTTATTTTTGGTATTAAGAATGTTCTCTTTAACCGAAAAGTATATAAGGAGTAATTATAGGTAAATAACTTACAAATTGAACTATGCAAATAATGCTTGTTATATATTCTAAACATATATTTATAAATAGATATATTTATTATATCTTTAAATTTAAGAATGTTATGTCTTAAAAAAATGTAATCAATATTGGTTTTGTTATCAAGTTTATATATTGCTCTCATACATTTATTTTTTTAAATTTGAATGCATATTATATTTTTATGGTAAGTACTTCCCCATATAATAGAACAATAATTAATATGACTATGAACAAAATAAAAATATAGCATAACTAAAGTATTAATATTAAATTTATATTTATATCTATGTAGTAAACTAAGTCCATAGTAAAGTTTATTTTTAATATTATTTATTTGCATTTTCAATTACCATTTTCGTCAAATAAAATGCCTAGGAATTTAAAATAAGTTGATTGTTTTATGGCTATATTATTTATTTTGATGTTCAATTTATGTTTAACTCTTGTGCGATGGAATACAATTAATTTTGTTTTATCAATATTAAGAACTAGATTATTACCGCAAAGCCAGTCACATATTAAAACTATATCAGAATTTATTTAATTTTCTAGATCATATAAATTATGAGACTTAAATGTTAAAGTGGTATCGTCATCAAAAAGAGTAAAATTGCATTTATTAGTTATATTAGTAAATTAGTTTTATTGTAAATCATGTATTTACATTTAAAATAATACTGGTCCCAAAACTGAACCTTGTGGTACACCACATTTAATCGGAAGTATTTTAGAATTGGTATTATTATAGCTTACGGATTGATACCTGTTTGTCAAATAGCTTTTTAATAATAACAAAATGATACCTCTGAAACCATATATATAATTTGTTTAATAAAATGTCATGATTAATAGTGTCGAAAGCCGTTTTTAAATCGATATTGTGGATATGAATAATTTATAATTTATATTCAAGTAATCGATATAATTATCAACTAATAATCATATATAGGTTAGACCTATGTATATATTATGAAATATACGAATAATATTTGACTAGTGACATATATAATGCAGAATAACAGAAGTTCAATAACTGAATTTTGATGTACCTAACATGTATATATATATATATATATATATATATATATATTAAAAGAATATTCATTTATATTTACTGTATGCATTTACATATATAAATAATACTATATATAATACTACATAAATATACTTATATAATATCAGTAATATATTGCTAATGTAATATATTGTAATATAATGTATTGTATTATAATGTAATACAGATAAATGAAGTCAAATATGTGAGAATAGAATCTTCGAAAAATAAATCCAGCTAATAGGAATTTTGATATCACGGGTATCAAAGCCACCTATAGGTATATCAAAGCCATAATATAGTATAAAAAGTAATACATAAAGTTTTCTATATACATTTAACGTATTTAAATGTTATATTCATCCCACTGAGTTTCGTGTATGGAGGTATGGAATATAAGAGGTAGATAGAAGTAGATATACTATATATTCGACTATATAGTATATAGTATATATATTATATATTATATAGTAGTTATATTCAACACAGTATGTTATCAATATTGGTTATGAAACATAAAAGTCATTTAGAAACTATAGTTTAAACATATAGCTATTTACAATATGCATTATATATCACTATCAATGATATAATAGACATTTTATAAAATAAAGAATTATTGAAGTTATACATATAGTATATTTACTTATTTGTACATACTTTTAATCCAGTGACTCGGATTTCGTAAGGATAATCAACACACTGGCAAATACAATATATTTTCTACACCCGTATCGATCATATAGCCTACACGCTTTCCATCTTCAATTATTGAGGTGCTTCTGGATGTTGTCTTTGTAAGCGTTATAAGTGTTTCATAAACCCGATTATTATGTCTTCCATGTCACATGTCATCATCTATAAAGTTACACTGAATTTGTATCCAATAATCTTTTGCATCTTTTTGCGAATTGTTGAATTTATCTTCATATAAACATTTTCTAGATCAGATTGTTGCTTCTTTTTAGACTTGAATATTCTTTTCTCGTCGCAATGGTCGAGTATTTCAACTGTAATCCATGGCTGTTATTTTACTACGATATTTTCCAACTATTTCTGAAGCAGTGCTTGTTAAAATTTGTTCAAATTGTATGTAGATTTCAGTCGGGTTACAGTCTTTTATAGTCTTTTCTATCTCATTACATTTTACATCTACATTTCCGAGTATACTTTGCATATTCTTGGGTCCTTTAATTTATTTAAATTATAGCGAATTCGTTTATTTTGTGTTGTTTATTTGATAGTAATTTTAGATTTCACATTATTAAATAGTGATCGCTGTAGATATCTGCACCTGTATATGTTCTTGTTGAGCTTCGTATGATACTTTACTTGAATCTTTGAGGTGTTAATATGTAGTCTATTTGAATATTAACTAGTCCATTGGGTGAGTGCCAAATAGTCCCACACATCCTTCCACATTTTTTCTTTTCCAATTTTGGCGTTACAGTCAACTTGTACTATCAAACAAATTTTCTTCGGTAAGGTAGAGATGGTTTTTTCAATAGTTTCATTAAATTCTTATATTTATTCATCTGAGTGACTTGTTGTAGGTGCATATACTTAGATTATTATCATATTTAGTGGACTAGCTTTTATTCGGATAGAGATAATTATGCTTGAAATTTCAGAGTATTTAATCAAAGCTTTTGTTAGTTCCTTTCTGACTATAAATTCAATCCTTTCAAAATACTTGTCTTATCCACTATATAATAGCTTATGTCCAGCATAATAAGGTTAATTATCCTGATCCAGTCATTCTTATTTCGGATAGACCTACTATGTGTCATTGATAACGATCAAGTTCGGTAGTGAGTTCTTAAATGTTGCCGTATCTTCTTCATGTACTCACATTCCACGTTCCTATAGTTATTTTCTCAGGTTGTTTTATCTTGTTTGTTAATTATTATACTATTCGAGTAGTTAGTTTAACACTTCGAATCTGATTAGCAATGATGGATAGCGCGGTCATTGTTAGTCCGGGATCGACCGATCCGGCATAAAGTTTTGTGTTTATATTGTCATGTTGATTATTTATGTAGGTTTTTAGACTATATGGCTCCTATCTCCTCTTCTAGCACATGTGGTCTCCAGGGTGTGGCACGAGGAGCTAAAGCAAAAGAGTTTGAGGACCGTAAATGGTTATAGTAACTAACACGGGCAGCAGTAGTCATATACACATTACTCTATTGCGAAACTCCAATACAACCCAATACAAACTCCCGAGTATCTGATTACTCATTGAAAATGTCGGTATTACTCAGTATATTAGTATCAGGGTTTATTAGATGGTTATATAGATCATTCTAGTATTCAATCCATATATTTAGAATCTTTATTTCATCAATGGCTTTCCACTTGACTTTAATGATTGAGGTGCTTCTTCGTGATGTATTTGTGAGGGTTCTCAGTGTTTGGTATGCTCGTTTATTATGTCTTCCATATTTCATGTCGTCATCGATCTATTTAAAATATATTCAAATACAGTTATCTTTGTCGTTTGCATTTTCTTCCAAATAGTAGCATTTATTTTTCTATAAAGCCTTCTAATTCTGGCTGTAGTTTCTATTTGAACTTCGGTAATTTTATCTCATCGCATATATCTAGTATATTATCTGTACGTATTATTTTTTCAAACTTTGTGTTTATTTCAGTAGGAGCGCAATCATTTATATGTAAATTATTAAATTTCTTGTCTAGTTTACTTTAGTAAAGCTTGGATATTTGTTGATCCATTAGTCTGTTAACATTAAATCGTAATCGTTTTGTTTTTTACGTCTGTTTGAACGTTGTTTGAGTCTTAAATTTCATAAAACGAGGTTATGATTACTATTGATATCCTCATCCGGATAAGTTCTCGTTGAACTTCGAATAATACCCGATTTAAATCTTTATGCGGTTAGTATATAATCTATTTTATAATGTACTTGGCTATTGGGTGAATCCCATATTATATTTTTGAGTTTTTGTACGGATGTGGTGCATTGGCTATACCTAATTTATATGCGAATTCTAGTAGCAAATTCGATCATTTATATCACCTATCCCAAATCGTTTAATACAACCATTCCATTGTGCATATTTCCCAACTTTGGAGTTATAGCTCCTTGAATTAAAAACAAGTTCTTTTTAGGTGAGTCAGCTATAGTTTTATTTATGTGTCCATAAAAATCTTCTATTTCTTCAACATGTAGGAGCATTGAATAGTGATTATGTTCATGGGGATTGCATTAAGTCTTATAGAGATTATTCAACTGGATATATCCGCATAGTGAGTACAGATTTTGTGATTTCCTTTCCGTCACTTTCATTATGTTTTCATTGGCTTTTGATAGAAAATGGTTTTAAAGTTACAATATTTCTGGCAAGTTGCCGGAAAATCTTGTACTGGGATCCCCCTTTAGATAAAAAATAAATAATAATTAATAATTCGATATATTATTAGTATAAACATCTTACACTTTGTTGTATTAAAATTGATAATATTTATAAATTATAATATATTATAATTTCTATACTTTTTGCGATATTAACTAACGACATTTATAATATTATATTAGTATTTCGCGGAATTGTATTGTTATTAATTAATGATATATTTGTATCTATTTGTATCAATTAATGATCTATATGTATTCATAGCATTATATAGTTGAAACTTTATAATTTTAGAAATAATATAAAAAAAACAAATAAATGACTGCTTAATTGATATCGTGTTATACATATTTATATTAATAGTGCGTGCTATACACAGATATTTCCCGACTGACTTTGCAAAATGTTGCTATAAATATGATAGGCGATAGATATAGGCGTTACTACACAATACCGATACACAGTTGAGTGCTTTTAGACAGCGTGCCATCAATACGATTACGCAATAACGATCCGGCCCATCATATTACGTAACGTGTTCGGGTGGGGGGGGCGGGGCCTGCTATCGACCAATCACGGCGAGGCGGTCGCGAGCTTATAAACGGCTTTAACGCCCGGAATATCGCAATGCACTCGCGTCCCCCTAAACACGAACGTACCCACACACCTACCCACACACCTACCCACACACACCCACACACACATCAGTACAGTCATAACACTGTTACGATGCCCAACTCTAAGATCACGACGCTGGTGCTGTGTCTGATGTTCCTGACCTATCTGTGCATGAGTCATCCGCTACTGTCGAACAACGACGATGACGTCACCGATGCAGATAACATATTCGTTAAACAGGTTAGCGCGGTTGTTATAGTGTTTACGAGTGAGTTAGAGTCGTTTCGTCGGCTGGTCATTTCGTCCGTCACTTAGTCCAATATTTAGTGATTTCATTCATTTATTTCGGACGAAGTGACTAAACTTTGCGGACTTAACAACTCTACCCTTTATAAGTACACCTGGGAGGCATGGACACGTGCTCTAGTTGTACACTTTTTATATATTTTATAATTTATATTTCTTGTATTTGAGATTAGATTTTATATATATATATATCCTGTAAAAATAATACTTGAAATCATACATAACATATACATAAAATCTTATGTTATTATAGCTTAGGTGTTCTTTAATAACATCTTTAATATATATATATATATATATATGTATATATATAATCCGTTTATTTAGTTTAATTATTTAATACAATACACATGGTATTTATATATATTCTATTTTAAATGGGTATTCGCATAGTATGCACATATCATGCACATATCATTTATATCTATCATATTCCGTAGTAAAATAATATTTTATAAATTATTGTATCTCGGCAATATTTTACATTAATTTTATATTTTTATAAACATGAAATTGTTGCGGTGTTAGTTATATATATGATTATAAAAATAGATAGTTTAGTATAAATAATGTTATCCTATTAATAAAAACAATCCAAACATATTCAATATATATGAATGCATGTAATATATATATATATATATATATATATATATATATATATATAAATATATATATATATATATATTAACTATTAATAAATAGTATTTAAAGTCAATGATAAGATTAATTGTCGGCTATATATGCATACAATTTCTATTATCAACCGTTCATAACTATCATACTTGATTGTAACATCATCATTATATCTAACTCGATAATCTTACGTAATACTATGTATTATTACGTCATCTATAATTAGCACACATATTAGCTTACAGTTAGTGATACACCACCATACTCATTTAATCGGTAATTAATATTAGAATTTACATAAATGGAGCATCAAGTATATATTTAGTTATATTTATTTCAGTGTATATATATAATACTATGTGTATAACTATGATTTGATACGGATTTCTATTTTAATAATGCATTTGTCCGAAATACCAAGCTACATATTACCTACATTGCGCTGTTCGTATATTATGTACACAGTATAATTACGATATTTCGTATGATTTTTATATCTTTCCATAGAAACATATTTGCTAATTGTATACAATTATTAATACTCGTACTTTACTAAATATATAAACGAAACGTATACGTATATCTAAACTATATATAACGCATTCGCAATAGTGATTATCAATAATATCGATGATTATAATCAATCTATTACATTCATTTGTGGTTCATATTTATCCTTATAATTCATGAGAAAATGTGTATGCTGTCTTTCCTATCTTATACATAACTTATAATATAAGTATCATAAATATCTATTTACAAGGGTACATGTTATATGTATAACACTATTATGCATATATATATATATATATATATATATATATATATATATATTTATATATATGATCTGAATTCCCGAATATAAAGTAATAGTAGTTTAAATATATTTGTTTTATTTAAACTATTGTAATATAATTTCGTATTGCATTATTGACCTTATTGTTTAGATAGTCTTGTTATTGTTTAATTGTATTCTTCTAGAATAATCTACCCGAAGTCACCCATAAGTAATAATAAATGTATTGATTTTAAAAGTAATGTGATCACTACAAATATAACTCACAAAATGGCTGATCTGTACATCATATTTATTCCGTGAAATAGCGTTACACCAAAATAAAATAAAAATGCTGTACATTAAATTAGTATTCAATAATATATTATGATAAGAGTATGTTGGTTAATAGTATTATTGTTTGTTATTGTTATTTTATTTGGTTGAGTCCTTTCATCCCATCAAGGAACTTAGATGAAGTTTTCACTTATAACCATATATGGCTCTAATGTCCCTTCGAAGCACACGTATACATGTATAATATATGATTCACAGTAGTACCGAATCTCGTTTGGTAATACGATATATTCATTATGTATACTATTATAACATATGTGTTGTAGCATGATAACAAATGTGTATAATTAATAACAAAAGTAAATAATATTATATTGTGTTTATTTCATTCGATTTATGTCCATAAATATTAATACACATATGATATATATATATATACATATATACTAAAGTACTACTTATTATTATGCATTGCATTAGTACTACACGTAAAAATATTCACTTTCTACAGAATAATGTGGCCTACAATGAAGCAGACAAGATTATCCTTCAATTCTTAGACACTATCCTACAATACGCGAGGAAAAAGGGATTCTCACAATATCAGGTTAACAATTGCATAGAATCTAATATAAATACTACTTATTGTGGCTATTTAGATGTAGTATATAGGTGTACCTATAATGACCTATACTTAATATAATGTAACTTATTAAATCAGAATAAATCATCAATAATTATATTATACCGATTACAATAATAATAATAAACACTAAAATTTACGATGTAAACAATTGTAATTAAATGAACTTCAAAAATTAAAAAAAAACTTCGTTTACTATTCAATTGATATACTTACATCCATTGTTTAATATATGTAATGTTCTCGTTTATAAACATAAATTATGGATAACACACTTAGTTGTATTCATATTTGTTAGCTCTTAAATAAGTAATACATTTCATAATTATTATATTTAACTCGTGGAGTGATGGTTATTAGATATCAATCAAGACAATACAAGTAAAACTTAATCGACATGCATTCATTTGATACACTTTATAAATAGTTTATCTCATAATTTTAAAAGTCGTCTGCTGAATTTCTAGATATATAATTTAGTAATTATTCGTATATGCATATGCATTTCCAGTGCACATGCATTGCACCACTTATCAATTGCACATGACAATATATATAGGTGGTATATATAGTCCTACATACCTATAAGCATATATACACATCTGCATATATACATCATAGCACATATCAACTCACGTTCATACATAAACACCTACACCATAACACCCAAACTGGTAATTACACATACTAACTGAAGTCACACATAAACACGGTGATGTAGGTATGGTATACCCTACACTTAATACGTGTTGATTAACTTTCTGTACGATTAACACTTGTTGTCTTAATATAACGATATTGAGGTGATATATGGATGATTACTATGACTCATGAATCGCCTGATCCGGGAGAATAACACCATTGTGTTCGTGTTAATTTATTTGTTTTTAGAATAATTATCTATTAATTTAGTTATTAATTAAGCTCGCACAATAATAACGAATGCATTATAATAAACTATCGATTATAATATAATAATAATGCATATTATTAATAAGTATGTTTATAAATATTTATATATATATATATATAAAAAGTATTCAATATCGTTTACCTTCTAATTGGCTTTATATTAATTTACTGTGATGCATAATATGTAAATACTTTCTTTTATTATCGTCAAATATATGTTATTAATTAAACCTACTAGTAAATGCATTATAAAGCTTCATATGTGACACGTGCCACAGTGCATGTCAGGTGTCTGATAACACTACTTACTCTATGGCTGTATACAATGCACTGTACCTAGAAGCGCTGGAACGATTTTGTATGTAGGGGGGACCAACCAATCAAAATAAATTGTGTGGTAAAAGTAGGGGGGGAGACCAATACATAGGAGGTCCCCTAGATTTTAAAGTGGGGGGATATATCTATCCGTTCTCCCCCCTTTTACAGCGCCCCTAACTGTACATTTAACTTCAGAGTTATCATCTATAAGATCTATACATGTATATATATATATATGTATAGGACCTATATATAGGCATGTATAGGCCTGTACGCATATATATATACGCCATTAATTACATAATATCGTTCATTTCATCAATACAATTAATATCAATAGGATATTTACTTACAAATTTAAATATACAGTTATTCTAAACGAATTTAAGATATTAAGATATTTTCGCACGTGTAATTTAGTTTAAGTAAAACATTTTATTAAATTGAAATATAAAGTATAAATATATATATATGCAATTTAACGTATTATTATGTAAACATTGCATGTGTGTATTATTAGTGATCGCAGGCATGTCGATTACTGTCATATACTATAGTATACTATAGTATAACATAACAACACGTGACCAACCTCCCAATTCGCAGATCGATGACCTAAGGAGGAAGAGAACAGGAATAAGAAAGTGTTTCTTCCACGCTATCAATTGCTGGTAGACACCGGACGCAACCGATTACATCATATCACGTGACCATGACAACTTCGAACTGCCACCTGTCGAGTAGATATCGTATTATTATTTGATATTTAAATTTTTAAATTTATACTTAAAAATATGTACTCAGATATATACATATATATATATATATATATATATATATATATATATATATATATATATATAAATCATTATAAAGTTGAGCAATCGAATTATTTAAAATAATTAATCATACAATTGTTATATATCATTAATTAATTATATACAAATGTATACTTATTATTATATAGATTTGAAATAATAAATAATAATTTCCTCATTCTTTTTATTATGTTTTACACACACATATATGTACTTACTTACTTTAGTCGAGTTCTTACTCGACAATATCTAACAATTAATGTCAATCGTTCTGTGTCCATCACCAGTTTACTTAATTCGTCATCTTCTTCACAATCTCAGTCGTTTTTTAAGATTTCTATGAATGTTTTGGGTTATCTCCCTATATTTCGTATACTGTTCTTTGGCTTCCATAACATTTAGTTTTGTTCTAATCGTCGTTGTGCCCTAAGCATTGGTCTGCTTATCGCAATTGTATTTGTTTTATTATATCAGTGATCTTTGGTATTCCCCAGTACAGTTATGTATTGTTAACCTTATATTTACATGATATATCTGCGGCCATCATAAGCAGCCTGGTATAATAACCATCAATATGATTACGCATAGTGGAGTTGATTGTCCGGCATTCGCTAACACATAATAATATAGGTTCGATTGTGGCTTTGAAAGTTCTTATTTTAAAATTATTTTGGTAATCAGCGTGTCATATTTTGCTAGTCTAATGTTGACCAGCTTTGTGTAGTTGTGCGTCATAACTTCGCATTTCTTTTCGTCGAGTTGAAAACCAATATTAGAGACTCCTGTTTCAATGTATGTTAGTAGTTGCTGAGCCTGTTCGACTTCTTGTGGTATACGTGCTATATCATCTGGGTAACTAATTTATTTTAACTGTATTGCTGGATATCGTCTACCTTGTAGTTATATTATTTCTAGTTCGAATTCTGCTTCTCGTCCTTCAATGGAGTGTCGCATGACGTAATACAGTGTGATCACAAAGAGAAAATGTGTTAGTGTGTCACCTTGTAAGACTCCCTTTGTTATTTGAAAGTGTTCGACATTTCCGTCAGGTGTTATAACTTTTGCGAAGTATATTTATACGTTCAGGCAAGACTTGTATAATGTTTTTGGGGTATACCGTATGATTTATTATAAATAATATATTCGTATACGAAGCATCATTTCTCTGTTGATACTGTCGACTTCTTTCTTGAAATCTACAACAATGATAATAGCATTAAGATTTTGACTTTTCACTCCTTCGATTAAGCGATTAAGCGTCTGATAGCTAATATATGTGAAATCGTAGATATTTCAGGTCTGCATCCATTCTGATTGGGACGTAGTATAGGGTTTATGTATGATTAAATTATGTTAGTACTGCTGCTAGTACTGCTAGAGCTATATAGCTATATGCCTCTGTAGTTCCCTGTTTCTTCGAGATTATCGGATATGGGAAACGGAAAAAAGTTGAATGTTAGCCATTGCAATAGTATTTCGTGTCAGATGGGGATCTTTTTAGATAACTCGAGCATGCTGATGACATCAAGTTGCCGTATTTGATGATTTATGATGCGAGTCCGCCGGGCCCTGCGTCTTTGCCATGAAGGGGAGAGAACGGAGTAGTGGCCGATTATTTATATGCCTCAGCATACTTCTAATATATCAATAAATACTGAATTTTAATATCTCATTGTGTTGTTGAATATACTATAAATCATATAGGTTTAGAATATTGTGATTTCACTTTTATATATTACTGAATATTATAAATATTTATTAAGCATTAAAAAAGGCATACAAAAGCATTACAATAAAGGAAGTCCGGGGTAGTGGCAGATAGTATCAGAATATGCAATAGGTGTCTCAGTAAGATATTAGATTAATATTTTTTTAATTATATAATATTAAATAATTATATTTATGATGCATACGTACCTTATTTGATTCAATGATATAATTATATACACGCACAACCAAACATATACATAAGTATAAATATATATAATCATGTTTTTGTTAAAATTTGACAACAAATAATTATGTAATAAATTAGAGTAATTAATTAATTATTTTAAAAAACATTACTTTATATTATATACATTTTGATTATCTACATATTGTATATAGAACTTTTGATCCTATTTAGCACCATGTAAGCGTTAATTAAAACGACCACTAGTCCTTTCCGTCCCCTATTAGATTTACCCTTACCTTAATTCCCGTCAAGTTTTTATATCAAGGATACTTTCACTGATAGTCTTGATTTGTATGGAACTTGTTTCATGTTCCTGTCCCTCACGTAGCAGTTGTTGAAGTATTAGTACCATTACTTACACGATCCTCCTTACTGTTGGCTTTGATCT
This sequence comes from Osedax fenrisi, assembly GCA_964019155.1. Taxonomy (NCBI): domain Eukaryota; kingdom Metazoa; phylum Annelida; class Polychaeta; order Sabellida; family Siboglinidae; genus Osedax; species Osedax fenrisi. The sequence continues at coordinate 25,781,399 of OZ025240.1, read as the reverse complement.
TCCCTCTTTATACGTTTCTCCGTCCAGACACTTTGTTAATTAAGTTCTATTTCTTTAATTAATTAAGATCTCTGTACGTCTACTTTTCTCATTGGATTGTTCAATATGTTTGAAATTGTCATTTAGAATCGCAGCTGCAATGTTGTCGTATTCTTCTAGTTGAAGTTATTTAGCTTTAGATAGTTTTTCTTGTGAATCACTCGTGTTTAGAACAGAACATTCCTTATATTCGGTTTGTGCGACGTTTATTAGTTCGCTAGTTCTGCTGTATTGGGTGATTATATTGTAGCGTATTTTTATTTTCAAATGTATTAATGATTCTGCTTCTTCTTCATTGGCTTTCATGAAGGGCTCATATGCGTCTGTGCACTTCGGATGTGTTTATGTATGCTGTGTTTATATCGGTATTGCGTTTTACTGTGTTGCTGTATTATATGCTAATTTTATAATCTTATATATAGTGTTATTTTGGTGAAATCCTTTCATCTTTCCAGTAAGTTATTTGCAGTTTTCACTTATAACCATATGGCTCTAATGTCACTGCTCTCGCGTTAAGGCATCCGTGGTTTTAACGAGAGCCGATAACGTAGCCAACTGAGATATACAAGTAGTGTATATAGGTATATGTGTATAGTAAACATTTGTATAATGAATCTTCATTACAAAATATTTGGTATATATATCTATCTATACACATATATATGTACGTATACTTATGTTATGAGTTATTTGCTTAATATATTATTATACTTAAATTGTATACATTGTACTAAAGTGATTTTACAACTATAATTAATAGTAGGTTAATACTTAATTATATATATATATAATGATGTATAATAACATAGACAATCCTAATCTTTAATACATTATGCAGTGTGCAGACTGCTAATATGGTGTCCCCTAGGATCACTATGGTAAGCGTGTTTACGCCGGATTATGTCATTATTATCACAACTTAACAGTATTATATAACACACACCCACACACACACACACACAAACACTCTTATAAAGCTAATCGATGTCACTTATCCTCTTATACTTCATCTAAAACCTGATTTCATTTGTGTTTCGTTCGTTTACTAAATTAAGTATATATATATATATATATCTATATATATATATATATATATATATATATATATATATATATAATATGTTGTACATATACATATATCTGTTAATATACCATAGTAATATATTACAAAGATTAATTAACATTTATATATATATATATTGTTATTGTTATTTTTATTTTATTTAGTGGAATTCTTTCATCCTATCCAGGAACTTAGATGCAAATTTCACTTATAACCTTATATGGCTCTAATTTCCCTTCGAAGCCGTTCTCATATTAAGGAATCCATAGTTGTAACGAGAGCTGATCATTTATTTATACACAATTATATATATATATAAGTGATCTTATAAGATCACTTATAAATAGTATGTTAATACCTAGTTTAATGGTCCGGATGAGGCTCTAACCCGTGCTCTACTACTTGTGTGTCTGGTGCCTTAGCCAACTGAGCCACACAGGCAGTTTATATATATATATATATATATATATATATATATATATAGATATATATATATAACTTTTGTATACACACCTATACATATACACATATACAACGAACATTGTACGTATACATTAATAACTAACCATACATATATACTTACGATATGCATACATACGCACAGGGCACACACGCACACACGCACACGCACACACGCATACACACATACGGACATACGCAGTGCAAAGCAATACGTATATGTGTATAGATGCGTAAACGACCGCGTACTATATCCGATACGATTACAAATATTACGTAATCAAACAATTAGCGCGTCTCGACCGCGGCCGACGTCAAGAAAGCTATTTACGTCGCGGTGGGGTGGTCACGAGGGTGGGGGTCGAGACGCGGCATTGTTACCAAGATAGTTTGAAGTGAATAGATTCGCCGGTTAATTAATCACGACGGCCGCCACGTGCGTGCGGATACGTCAATCATCCGACATACAGCACGATAGTCACGTGACAGCCGCCGCCGCCTCGTGACATAGGTGTCCGTTACGATTACGTAATACGCCAACGATACGTCACGTGTTCCGTTACGGTTGTCACGTGATTATAATTATAGTTCGATTGTTATGTTTTGTCTGCGGGCATTCTACTGATTTCTATGATATATCATAGTCTATTTTTAGATATTATAATAGTATTGTACTGCGGTATAGAGTAATGTATAGTTAATGTATTTACTCTATATAGTAATGTAAAATATATTTACTATATAGAGTAAATACATATTATTATATATTTATAGTAACTTTACTCAAAATGGTATTAATATAAATATAATATTTATTTACTGCGACGCTATGATATATTTAGAACACCGAACATAATTGTTATAACAACAATTGTTTTAAAAATATTGTTATGAGATTAATAATACGTTAACGTATTATTAATATAAAAAGTAATATATTAAAATGTTAAAATGTTAAATAAATCTAATTGAAGATTTATATATTACATAGGTATTGTCCAAAACAGTAATATAAAGATAAATAATAAACGGGACATTACTCTCAAGCTATTTAATAGTTGATGCATTTATTAAGATGATTATTTAAATAAGAATATATAAACTATTTATAGAAGAAACTATTTAAAGAATAACTATTCAAACTAAACTTGGAACTGTTTACATACATAATGCAGTGATCACTTATCATAATACTATATTACGCAATCAGTTTTAAATTAAATATAGTTTAACTTATTGAAACTGGACCAATGGTCAACTAGATTACTTCATAACGGCCGTTAATTCCAATGTATTATGTGCATGTAACCACACAATTGAATATTATTATAGACTTCAGGTGTATAATAAATACATACACTATATATATATATATTATTAATTTAATATATCTATACGGTATATATATAGGCTGTATGTATATGTATAGGTATAGGTTATACCTAAATAGAATATCAAACTACACTGATAATATTATCTATAGTGTTCGTCATCAATGATGATAAATCATTGATCACACAGTCGAGTGATTACGTCACATCCGTAGATGAAGCATTGCATCATATCCCTTAGTCCTTGTAATGTACATCTGAATGTACCTATAGATATTCTCAATTTATACGTGCGCAATCGTATAAAAACAAATACTTATAGATATAAGTTACTTATAAGTATATATATATATATATATATATATATATATATATATATAAATATATTTATGAATTTAGGATTACGTGCACGTATATATTATATATTACGTGAACATGACTAATAAACCTGTGTTTAGATGGGGTATATTACATAAACCTATAGATTCATATAAACCTATAGATTTATATATATATATATATATATACGTGTATACCCGCGTCAATCGTGAAATAGACGTGTGCGTGTGTACGTTATTATAAAGTTATAAGTTAGCGATGATTAATGGAGCCGAGTTATACGTTGCGTGTCCCCGTCACTGCAGTGTCCTCTCTCTCTCTCTCTCTCTCTCTCTCGCTCTCTCTCTCTCTCTCTCTCTCTCTCTCTCTCTCTCTCTCTCTCTCTCTCTCTCTCTCTCTCTCTCACACACACTCTCTTTCTCTCTCTCTGTCTCTCTTTCTCTCTATATCTCTTTCTTTCTCTCTATATCTCTCTCTCTCTCTCTCTATCTCTCTTTCTCTCTATATCTCTATCTTTCTCTCTATATCTCTCTCCTCTCTCTCTCTCCGTACGCTGTAACTTGATACCTCTCTCTCTCTCTCTCTATCTCTCTTTCTCTCTATATCTCTATCTTTCTCTCTATATCTCTCTCCTCTCTCTCTCTCCGTACGCTGTAACTTGATACCCTCACACCGACAGGCCAGTGTTTCATCTTAGTCTTAACCCGGTAACGCTCAGTGTTAACTTACGCAGCCACACAGTAGTATTGTTATATAACCGTACCCACCATAGCTACTTCTACCCCGTTATACCCCCCTCCGCTATCTCACCATCTCGCTCTTCCCGCTCCGCTATCTCCCCATCTCGCTCTTCCCACCGACGAAGAATTCACCGTACCAGATTTAATCGCTAGGAGTGTTAACGGCGCCACCAGAACTTACCCTTTAACCTTCGGTCGTTAACCCGCTTATATACCTAAATATCCGCGATGAAACTGTAACTAGTGGTCTAGATAGTTCAGAGATATGGCGAGAAGATACGCATCGCAGAAACAGGACGTTAGTAACCCTTACATACCCTTGTCACCCATTATCAACCCTTAGAAATCATTATAAACATAAAATATCACTTATCTTTGTATTATTATTTGTGTATGTAAACCTTTCATCCCATCCTGCGGTATTGTTGATGAAGTATTTACTATATATAATATATGGTTATAACCACATAGACTAATCTTAAGTAATCATCGTTTTAACAACATCCGATTGTTTGTTACGCACACTTATATAAGATATCTTAAGTAGAATTATACATATTATTAGTGCGGACAATGATTGAACCCTCAGTGAGGTCATCACCCTCACCCAACTACATAAGTTTCTGACGCATTAGATATATGAGTCATAAACGAAGTTTTTAATCGATAGATACTTTTAGTAACCGTATACTATAGACATCTAACGGGCGAAGCCTAATATATACGGTATTAATATATATATATATATATATATATATATATAATCTTTGCTATATGCTACACAATACTACGTAAACTATACTATAGTATACGTATACGGCCTACATTTTAGATATATAGGTTATAGTACTACTATAGTATACAGGTTAATCCATTACAATATCGGGTACCATTACCATATATGGTATACATATAATCTATCTTAATATCACTAGATGACAATGGGTTGCGACATATTAATAAGTGTCTCTATACGTTACCATGAGAACGGTATAGGAGATGGGTTCAGGTCGTCGGTTACAAACTATGTATAATTGATATAGGGTAGTAACGCTTAGAACGTACCGGTAAGAGAGATTGTCGTACAATGCGGTAATGAGCAACGAAACCTCTTACCACTAATAATAATGTTTCGGGTTCGTATTCGATGATGTATTCTGAAACCGACGCATGCATTTACTACTAGATCAAGAGTGCATGTGCCCAATCGGTACGGGATGCTACTTCGTATCTATAGGTTGTAGCTATAGCTACCATACTCCTTGTTGTCTGGGTGAGGTTAATGTGGGTGTAACGGGGTTATATAGGTACAAGAGAGTTGGGTGTGATGAAGGGTAGGTATGTACAAAAGAGTGGGGTGTAATGAAGGGTATATAGATACAGTAAAGTGGGTTGTACCCTTGTGTAGGATATACAGGTATAACTGTACAATGTATTCAGTGTGCGTTAAGAGTTATCATTCAGTTGAATATGGGTCCTACAATATTCGTGTATTCAGAGCATAACATATAATGTATACAAATAAGTCAAAACATTTGTTATAATTGTTGACAATCCTATGGTCAAAAGGCTAGCGATAATTCCTAGAAGTTTAATAAAGAGATAATATGAAATTTAACATGGGAATTTCAAAAATGACTAAAAATTACTTTTAACCTATAGGTATTAGTATACTAATAATTTTATTTATATTATGCAATTTTTAATGTGTTAACATTTTAAAAATGTTTAATATGGAAAATAACAAAAATTAAATTGTTTAATTGTGTTACTATGAATTAAAATGAATTTAAATAAAAAAAATGTAAATGAAATTAACGAAATTTATAGGATTTTTTTAATGCTCAAATATAAGAACGAATTTTTTTTTACAATTTATTAGTATGTTTAAATATTATAAAACATTAAAAAAAATTATTAAATTTATACAAATATAATATTTATACCACTTTACCTATATTATTTGAGAAAAAATAAATATTTTTCAAAAAAGTATAAAAATTCAACTAGAATTATTATTTCAGATTGTATGATATTTTTTAGATAAATGATATCATATTTACTAAAAAAGTGCTAGGGATAACAAATATTAAAGAATTAAGTTGTAGCAACTATTTTCATATATTTTCGTATATTTTCGTTATAAATTATTTTTCTATAATACTTTTAATGTAATTTTTACTAACTTTTAACGGACTGTCGCATTATTAATATTAGCTCAAATTGAATAATTTGTTTTGCTTATGTCATAAAACATATTTATTTAACTTAGAATCACATCTCCCAAAAAAATGTTATCCAATGAACTATTAATGTACGTTGTACATTTAAGTGCAATGCAGCACGATATAAGGGAAAGTAACCGAATACGGACACTATCGGTATCTCAGAAATCATAAATCCTACAAAAAAATATTTAATTAATAAATATTCATGATTATAAATAGTCTACAAAATTATTATTTTTTTTAATTATTCAAAATATTGCTGATATATCCAATAAACTGATTTTTTATTACGTTTTTAAATTTATGAAAAAAAATATGAACTTAAAACCTTCTCAAAAATATAAAAATGTATCGATATAAACAAAAATATAACACTATATTATTAAAAAATAAAGCATTCTAAAATTATAAATATAATTTCTATATTTGTAATCAAATATTCATTAAGTTATAAGCATGTATCTAGAGGGCATGTAAGTCCCTAATACGGACACCATAGATGTATTAATACGGACATCCTATAACCAATCAGCGCGCAGCGTATGGACTATTCTGATATTCATAAAAATCGCGTGCGTTATAATATTAATACTACCAATAAAGCTAAATCTAAAAAAGGTATTATTTAGATACTTAAATTGTATTATTAATTAAAAAATAATAAAAATAAATAAATTATTAACTAATTAAATTAGAATAAATTGTTCATTACATTAATTATAAATAATGTAATTGTAATAATATATAGTTTATCTAGTTGTATATAAAGTATCCGTATTATAACACAGGGTATCCGTATTCGGACATGGGTACCGAATACGGACACCCCCGTTATCTATGGAATTAAAAGATTAAATAAAAAGTTAAAATATCAATAATATCTATAATCATATAATATTGATATATTGTGATTTTTGAATAAAAATAATGAGTCATGAAATGTTAAGACCATTTATTGTTAAAGTGTCCGTATTAGTATACATATAGTATACGTTCCCCTAATATAGTATAATAATGCAGTACACTAATAGTAATGCAGCAAGCAAACCCATATTCGACAGTATGTTAATCAGTCCTTATATTACATACATTTAAATAGTTTTTAATAATTAATAACAAATATCTGGAGCTCAAAGGGTTAAGTTACGGGACCCGTATACAATAATAATTGAATATTAACAAATATTTAAATACAGGGGATAATTAACAAACTGTCGAATATACATATACCATGGCATTGGCTTGCTTCATTACTACTAGTGTACTGAATTACTATACTATAGTATATAGTTCTATGTACTACATAGTATGTAATATAGTTAACAATGGTGTTGTATACAAAACAATTGTTTAACCGAACAAATGTTAAATATAATACCACATGTATTTATTCTAACTCAAAATACACACATATATATATATATATATATATATATAATCAGATCTATATTATGAATATACATGTATATACATGTATACATGGATATATACATATATCAAATGAATGTATAATATATATTGAAGACACCATCAATAGTTACGTTATATAGAACGTTTTAGATGTAAATGTGTATATTCGTGTATATATTGTATATATATATATATATATATATATATATATATATATATATATATATAGTATACATATTATATGTTATATTTCAATAATGCAATACCGAGATATATTGACAGTATTATTAGGTAATAGTGAAAATAACAATCGACCGATGGGGGAACCATCTGTTGTATATATTAAATAATAATTATTTGTAATAACGAATTTCTATAATAACCCTAATAACATATAGTATTACGTCACCTCGTGTTACGTCACCTCGTAGAGCGTTAATTAATCACGTGGTATTATTCTCGTATAGGTACACTATGTGTACGCGGTCTACTTCAGTGGTATGACGTAATACATCTACTATTACGTAATATTGTTTTCGATTAAATACATATAATGTTAGTATTTATATCGTCTAAATTTAGATAATCCAATAACAAATATAATGAAATAATTGTCTTAATAAGGTGATAAATTTGATGAAATGATATGATAAAACCTTGCATTATTATAATAAGTATTATAAAGTATTGATAAATAGTATTATCAGTATACTATATTGATATAATTACGTATATACTTATTAATTTAATAACATAAATATTTATTTACAATTTATAATATATATATATATATATATATGTTTAAAGTATTTAAGTAAATAAAGTACCAATAAATGATCATTTGCTGTGTAATTTTGTTATATCAAAATATGTATATTACTAACAATACAAAAAATACAAAGGCATTGCATGACTAGGTATTTTCCCACTCAACTTGATAACAACATTACAAGAATAACAAATACAAAATATAAAATAATCGTAAAAGGACAATAAAATACTTATTTTAAAATTTCAATTTCGTATATCATTATGAACTATACATATTTTATTAAATGGATGTAATTTTGTAAATTTGATTCGTATAAATGAAAATTGTGCTTAGAAAATATTTTCTATATGGTCGTATTTTGAGTAAATCCAATTTTGTAGATAAAGGTTTATACATATTTGAATGTTGTGTAAAAAGTTATTGTAAAATTACAGGTAAATATTTAGTCATATATCTTATTACGTAATAATACTTGTTGTTCTTTTAATCTATTAATAGATAACATTTATAAAAAAATTGAAGAAGTGGTCGTCAATAGTTTACGTTTATAGAGGCTAAAACTTCAGACTAGCCTTGAGGAAATCGATGAAATACGATCTGTGATGATAGATCGTGGTGAATGGAAGAAACCATCTAAATTGGGTCGAGCGAGAGTTCGACGAAATTAAGTAAGTAAGTAATACAAAATTCAATCTTTTAAAATGTCAAGATATTACAAAATTAATATATTAATATATAAATAGATACATACTTATAGGTTCCCTATTTTTCAATGTTATAATGATTGACAATATCGACTAGTAGCTATAGATATAAATAAAATAAATATATATATATATATATATATATATATATATATTTATTTTGTAATATCTTGACATTTTAAAAGATTGAATTTTATATATATATATATATATATATATATATATATATATATATATATAGATACAACGTTCTAATGAATGTAATATATATATATATAATATATATAGTAACTATAGTTTCTATTGATCGTTTATCCTCAAGGAGAATGTATAACAATAGCTTCATTTAGTCATTGTTGACATCCTATCGTATACGTAATGAATAGATGACCCCCCCTACCATTACGTGTGTAGTATAATATAACTAAAACCTTAAACAATATGAGTATATGTATACGTATATACGTATACGGTAAAATAAAGAAAAACAAAAATATATATATATACATATATATATATAATGATATTTTGTGATAATAAGTGATATTAAGATGGATGTTTAAAGTTGAGGCTATAAGTGCGAATATAGGTGTATAGTATACACTATATGCACATATATATAATATCGCGGATATTTCGATTATTCGCAATTTCTGATTTCGAGTAAGTATTCGTGAGAATATTCGCAGGCATACTTATACATACATGGCCTCACCATTGGGGAGGTTTGGAATACTTACAGAATATGTTTTTAATTATGAATATATTAGCGTATCTCTTAATCTAAGATATAACTATATTCTATATATCAATTATGAGTAAATATGTTTAACTAATATAAATCTAAATAATACCTTAAATCCATCAATCATATATTATAAATCTAACGTAATTCTAAATTTTTAGTATAAGGTATATTCTCCACTACCCTACCCCATACATTTCACACTACTAAAAATATGTATTACCCACTACCCTAATATGACTACGAACTGTATGTATTATTATTAATCATTATTAGTTATTATAATTGTAATTTTGGTAATGTTATTGTGGACTCATTTTTAGTATTTATATTACCTTATATTTTGCATATATGCTTTAGTAATAAGATACAACACACTAATATATATGTATATATATTTTTTAAATAGCTCATTTTATAATATATACATATATATATATATATATATATATATATATATATTAATATTAATTATCTAAGTATTATATTAGTTATTGTAAGATTACTATATGTAATGAATCATTGAGTGAATTCATAATATGTAGATATTGTTACATGCTTATGTATTAAGTAATATATTTTTATATTATTGACCGAAATATGATACGATATATTTTAAATATACATTTAGAAAACCAAGTTTTGAATATATATATAATCGTGTTTTAATCTATGTTTTTAATAATAGTAATTAATGAACATTAACATTCTGACATATTTAAATATTAATTTAATTTATACCATATATAATACATATACAAATGTGGATCTATATAACTAATTGTTACAATAGCAAGGCATCAATGACCTTCAAAGATCAATGGATGACTATCAATACCATTCACGAGATTCGATTAGGAAAAGTGAATCAATGGACGACTTCCTTAGAAACAAACAGGTTTAACAATTACATATTAAATATATTAATATATTACCAATGAATGAATTATTTATGAAAATATATTCATTACTTAGAAAACATATAACTAGTATTGCCTTTATTCATTTAATTAACGATGAATAATATATCATATATATCACTATTTATATGCATATATATAAGATAAGAAATACATGCATCGATACTGTATTAATTAGTAAAGTATTGATGCATTTATTTATCTTATATATATATATATAATAAATAGTAATGTATAATTATAAATATATTACATTATTAACGTAATAATACATACGCTTTACACTACGACACCGGCAGTCAATGGCACTGATATATTACGTAATGCTATAGTATGGGTATCTAGTGCTATATATCACTATATTAAAGTGTTGAGTGTTAGTGGTAATACTTTATTGACGAGCGGCAATTGTCGATTGTACAGTGTACACTGTACGGTAGTGCTGTAACTGAACTCACTTTTTGAAGTAATGATACTTATCCCAATAAAATTGTTGAAGTATCGAACTTGTTCGAACAAAATATTTTAAGTATCGATACTTGTATATAAATTACGCCAAGCATTTTGATAGATCCGTGCCTTTGGGTAAATAATGCCTACCCGATACTTTTACTCTACAAACAAACACAAGAACCGAGACTATTACGTAATGGGCTCAATCTACTCATACTATAGATATAGCTTAGCATAAACGATGTTATGTTACATTTTAATCATCATTTTTCATTATTTATTATATATATTAATGTATATATACTGGGATGTATATATAATGTATATATAATGTATATATAATGGGATATATATATCTCTTACATAATCTGTGAATAAATACATTTTATTATTTCCATAAGTGGCTAATTTATGTTTTTATTATTTTTAGTTTGTTAATATCTAATATCTACATCGATTCTTTGGGTAACCGAGACTGAGACTGCATGGATACATAATATAAATTTAATGGCAACAAAATAGGCGTATAATAGCGCAATGTAAACACATGAGACTATTAAATAGGCTATTATGTTTCTATTATAAGGCTATTACTGCTGGGATAATAGTATATATATATATATATATATAGTAAAAATAAATGTACATATATTAAACGTATATCGGTAATTGTGATCTTACAATAGGCGCATTGTTCAGCGACTATTGTAGGCCTATTGTACACCTTGACCGTTACATCCCCTGTAGGACTTCGAGCGAGGAAGGACGGGCTATAACTCGGAGAGGTACGACAGGCAATCCGATAGGAGGTCAAGGGTCAGCGAACACCCGGATGGTTATACTCGGCGCATGCGCTAGACTCAGCTCGTTAGAATATGCGCTGTGGTTATTTGTATTCATTTATTTGAATATATGCACATATATTTAAACTGTAGTTAATTACTTTATAATTCATTAGATAGAATACATTATGATATTGAAATTATATATTATATATATGAATTTGAATATATAAATATATTTATACTATATTGTATATTATACGATACTACTCTAGCCGATGTAGTAAACCGGTGTATATGTGGTACACGATACACACCTAAACACTACGCTATATCAACTTCTTCGTATCTAACTTTTGTATAGATTATTCTAGAAGCAGGAGGAGAAATAAATCTAAATCCGGAACAGAAAAAAGAAGAAGTAGATCGTCCAGAGAATACGAAAGGTGATGTGATACGTGTGTGTGTGTGTGTGTGTGTGTGTGTGTGTGTGTGTGTATGTGTGTGTATATACATATATATACAACGTTATTTATAATCATATATTGTATATAATAAATGAAATATTTATTATACATTTTTAGAATAATTTGTAAATTTTAAAATATGATAAGGTATAATAAGACAAAAGTATCTTATAATTTGATACAATCATATAAACGATAACAAATAATGTGATATTATAAAATATTATAGTATAATATAGTATGATTGTACATAATAAATATGAATTATTTATAATGTATTACAATATTGTATACGTACAGTGTAATATAATACCATACTAGCTAATATATATTATAATTAACATATAATGGCTATATTATATCATAATTAATATACTATAATATTATCTAAGAGAATATAATAGAATATGATATGATATATTTATGGTGTAAAGAATATATTATAAGAAAATTCTAAAATAATTTAAAATAGTTTGAAAAGTAAATGGGTAAATGAAGTATATAAAATCATATATATATATATATATATATATATATATATATATGCGTATACGCATACATAAATAGTAATGATACTAATAATTAATCAGCCTGATAACTATAGCAAACCCACGTGATAAATGCATATAATCCACGTGATCACAACAAATAAACCCACGTGACACAACAAGTTAACCCACGTGATCACAACGATAGCGATTCGGACGACGGCTACAAGAAGATGAAACAGAAGGATATAGTTGCTGCGGTGAACATATCTATCGACGAGACTTCCAAAGCGGCCGGAACTAGTGGTTCTGCTGCCGGACAGACCGGTACACAGCGGTCATCAAAGTCTACTTCCGTTTCCGGTAGTTCGTAACAAAATACCACCGTAATAGCCGTCAAATATTTCATTATATATATATATATATGTAATGTTATTAATGATATATTATTAATTATTATACAAAGGAATTATTTGAAATAAACTAATTAATGCCATCACCCCCCCCCCCAAATTGATATTTACTCAGAACAATTGTTTAAACACCACGAAAACTAACCTACCCTATATATATATATAGTCACACTTAACTAGCTGACCTCTAATTGCCATCTATTAACCGCCACCAGCAGCGGGAGGCTCGGAGGTCACCAGAAAGACGGTCACTCATGCCTACGTTATGGCCCCAGCCGCCAGTAAGAAGGACAAGAAGCGACCCATCTGGAAGTACGCTTTCTACGGGTGCCTCGTTATCATCGGCTCCATCATCGGAGTTGTGGCCTACGTGTTCTACAATAAGGGTGAGCCGCACACCTAGCGCACACCGCACACCGCACACCGCACAGTATACCGTGCATGTTCCTCTATAGAGGTACATGCTATAGCGAGAGCGTAACTTCTGTACTGAAGTTGTGTATAAACTCTAATATATATATATATATATATATATATTAACTATATATTTTGAAATTTAACAAACTATCCTAAATCTAGTCAAATTATTTACTAGTACGTTAATAAAATCGATAAATATTAATTAAATAGCGATGGTGTTGTTGTTACGCAATACTATACAATATTACGCAACGCCTCCCCGCACGTGTAACATTACGTCACTGTTATGTAACGCCGGTGTTAATTAGACATCGAGGTGTAGGTATCATCTCGTATATAGACCGTTATGTTTTGTTATGTAATGACATACAGGTGTTATGTAATAACTGTTATACACGAGGACATTATTATAGAAGTTATGATTTATTTAAATTAAACAAATTAAAAAGCACTTTCCTTCAAATTAAATTATGTAACCTATATTAGTATTATACCTTCAGTTATTGTTATCATTGTTATTAATAACTGTTATTTCTATTATTATTTAAACACAATCGCTAATAACACTTCCAAAAATAGTCATTATATATATTACGGTAATGTTTTTTTACATAAATACTAGCAAGCAATCAATCAATGTAACCGTATCCATGGCAACACTAATCGAAGTTACGTAATCAACACCTAAGCAGGTTCAGCTGGTGTCGGCACGCCTTCCGGTGGTCAGACAGGAGGTCATTCGGGTGGTCAGCCGACTTCCGCTATGTCCAGTAGCGGTAAACCAGTTCCCACTATACTTACGAGGAGAACGGTAGGCTCGATCATATATCTAGTTATATCTTCATATCGTTATCTATCTATATAGTTATCTATACATGCATCTCATCTCTCTCCGTCTCTCTCTCTTTATCTCCATCCTTATCTCTATTTATCTCTCTTTCTCTTTAGATCTCTATATCTTATCCTCTCTCTAATACCTATATCACCTCAAACTCTTTCTCTCCTTCCCTATATCATGTTATCTATTTATAAGTATATCATATGTATATATATATATATATATATCTAGGGAGATGCATACATCTAACCCCTCTCTCACTCTTCATCCCTCTTCATCTCTCCCTATCTCGTTTGCAATCCACTTACACTTACACATACTGTATGTAACTCTTCCTATCCCACTCCATAAGCCTCTACATCCTCATCCCTCATCCTCTCTCCCTCCCTCCATATGTACATCTATTTATCGTTATTATATAATCGCCCCTTTATACCACATGATAGGTCCCACCAATCATCACCGAGAGACGAACAGACCCACCCATACCCCGCACTACTAAAGCTGTAAGTTGCGTATATTGTATTGTTGTGTGTATCGTTTAAATTATTTGTAGTAGTATATATATATATGGTAATATATGAGTATGTTTATGTATCGATCAAGTGAATTTGATTGGATAATATCTAATTAAATGTATGAAGCTGAAATATGTCCTCGACACAAAATAAATTATTTAAATAAATTAGAAATACTTCAAAATAATTAAAATAATATATAGAAAATAATATATCGTTACTGCAATAATGAAATTATTATTATTATTATATAATAGTATATCTTATATATATACTACATATTATAAATGACTATGATACTTTACTATGATACTTTAATATGTATTAATATCAATAATATATGATACTCTACTTTAGGAAGTTCCATTGACAACAACAAAAGAACCTAAGCATTGCCAGGGAACGATATATAATCACCTGACTGTACCTGAAGATGGTTAATATGAATATTTCTATATATATAGACTAACGGTAATACTATGTAATATAAAGATATATTTTAATTTAAATAATTTAATTTTGATTTCTGCGGTATTAAAAAGTCGCGGATCACTTTATCGTCGTATATATTTTCCAAATATTAATAAATTATATTATAGTGTAATAGTGTAATATTTATAATTAATATATAATTATGAATCTATGAATTTATATATATTTATAGAATAATCTATTTTTGTCTGGTTAACTAGACAAAAATAGATTATTCTATACATATATGTGTAAATTAGATACGACATACATTCATGTGGTGATGACGTACTTGGGTCATGTAATGTATAGATAATAAGCAATGTAGTGAAATTATGAATAGATACACTATAGTATATATATATATATATATATATATAAATATATATATATATATATATAAATATATGTATATATATATAAATATATGTAAATACATTGTATATTAACTTAGTATCATGCATTCAATAGACTAGTATAACATGTAACTATACTGGGTATCGCGTTACATATCGCGTTACATGATGAGTCATAATGAATAATATCCACCATGTGATAAATACATACGTTACACGCACTCGGATAAACCCTGTTACAACCCTCTCTTATTCGTCGTACAGGTAAACCTGTATCTCCCGCGCTAAACTACACTTTATTGTACGCAATTACCTCCGTTACATTACACTCTCATACCTATACAACCCCTATTACACCCCATTATCGTGTACCTATATACCCTCCTTACTTCGGGCCAGACGACAAGAAGTGCGCCGGTAAATCAGCCGGTACCTACAACAGTAACTTGGACTGTTCCGCTTACTACATTTGTAATGGACGCGGACCTCTTCCCTGGAAGAACGGCCTCTGTCCTTGTGATAAAGCTTTCGATTTAGGTACACGCGCGCTGCCAATATAACAGTGTGAATATAATATTGTAGTAGTCTTTTTATGTTAATATTATCAATATTAGTCATATTAATATAAAGTTTATTTATTAAAAACAAGCTCTCCTATAGGAGATATCTCCTAATTATAGTGATACATGACTCACGATACATGATTCATATTACGTGACTGGTATTTTATTCGTTATAACGGTAATGGTCTTCTCTATTACCAAAATAAGATAGGTCATTTATCTTAATGTGTCGTTTAATATTATATTTGATAAATTATGATACAATTGTCAGGATGTACAAAATATAAATAGGCATAGTTAGTTTAAATATTTACACATTCATATATACATATATATATATATATA
>OZ025240.1:25742035-25759535 GCA_964019155.1 Osedax fenrisi | reverse complement strand
TAAATATATAATTATATATATAAATTGATAATTATTTTTTATTTTTTTTATTTTTAGTTTCTTATTTTTTTTCTTGCAGCTATCTATATCTGAACATTTTGCGAAGTTGTCGAATTCTTCTATTGCATCGGTAAGATTAGATTTAATTCCTTCGTTCTTTTTTGATAACTCTTCTATTTCTTTAAAATAAATCATCATCTCATTTTCCATACTCTTTAGTTCATCAAATAATTTCTATATATATTTATATGTTAGATTATTAGTAAAAATTAGTTAAATGTTAAGAACTTGTAAATAATTGTATATATATATATATATATATATATATATATATATATATACTGAGTTAACCTCTGCTTCGATAATATACCTATCGTATAACATGTTTAAATGTTTAGTTGTCTTTTCATCTAATTTTTTTGAAATTTATTTGTTGAAACCGTGGTGAGTTTTAAAAACTCATCCTTTATTTCGGCTACCGCTATCTCTTCTTGGTCGTAATACTGCCGAATGGCTTGTAGTTGTTCAAGTTTAAGTATCCTATAATAGTTATAATATACTAATTAAACAAGTATCATTAATTATTACGATATAATTGCAGTATGCTTGTGTGTATTAGAAATATGACATTCATAAATACACTAATTTCATTACAATTATTAATATTTGTACTTATTATTAACATGATTTATATAATTGTATTAATACAGGTGTATTTGTGTGCTTAGATAAATGTGATCATATAATTACATATATATGAACAATGTAAAATGTACTTAGTATAATAAAATATTAATAAATGAAGAATAATTATATAATTATATAAAAATATATTTATACTAAAATAATCTATATAACAATATATTTAATATAACTATATAACTATACATATAAAACTCTTTATATTATTATAACATAGAATAATAATATTTTAGTTAATATAAATTTAATACGAATCTACTTGATGTCATAATAGAAATAAATAGTTGGTATATAATGGTATATGATAAGATAACACTACCATGTGAACACCATAAGTAATAGTTAAATACGCAATTATAATATATATCTATAGAATATAATATTATCGTAAAGATTTTTTTAAAGTGTAATCCACATGAAGATCAAATAACTATCTATTATATATATATATATTTAAAACTGCCTGTGTTGCTCAGTGGCTAAGGCATCAGACACACAAGCAGTAGGACACCGGGTTCGACCCTCGTCCGGACCATTAATTAATTTTATAAAATGGGTCTTAAAATATTATTTAGAAGTGATCGTATATAGTTGTTTATAAATAAATGATCGGCTCTCGTTAAAACCATGGATGCCTTAATATGAGAGCGGCTTCGAAGGGACATTAGAGCCATAAATGGTTATAAGTGAAAACTTCATCTAAGTTCCTGGATGGGATGAAAGGACTCCACCAAATAAAAATAACAATAACAATATATATATATATAAATATATATAGAGGTATTCATATATATATATACTACTTAATGCAGATAGGATGAACACTGCAGTATTAATACATGCATTGTACGTCGAGAGTAATGTTTTAAAAATGCTATCTAATTTATTTATGGAATATATATAACTACTATTTTAATTACACTCTATACTTTTGTTGACAATTCTTCTTTAAAATTTAAAATATACGCTTATAATTCGAACATTTCTATAGTTACCAATAATGGTTATCATTCTTATTGTTAGCACATTATTTATATTCTAAATGTATGTGATTATCCGCTAGATATAGATTAATAACTTATTAGGACTACTACAGTCGGTATTACTATTTAAAATGAAGTATATCGTAATATCTATAGAAAAATGTAAACATTTTTTATAAATAAACACTATTCACGTCTAGATCTATATTAAATATGTTAATGTTAAAAATAGTTAAATGTATTCTTATATTGTAATTAAAATATATAAGATTTATATCAATATAATCGATGATCAATACAAATTAAAGATTAATTATATAGTCAATAATTTACTTACGCCGTTAAATCTTTTTCATTTCTTTTTGACTTCAAAGATTCGTGATAAATTTTGTCAACTTTAATTTTACTATTTATATGATCCCATTGTTCATCTAATAACTAAATTATATAATTTAATTATTATAATTATATTATTATAATTATATATTACAATTATTATTTATATTATTATTAAACAATAATATACTACCTCTATATCTTTATTACATTTATCATTTTTTATGTCCTTCTCTTTCGAACATTTCATTTCAAATTCTTCTTTATTTTTATCTTTAATTTTTATTATTTCTTCCTATAAATCATTAATATATATATATATATATATATATATATATATATATAATATTTATTTATTGAATCGCACATATAATAATATCGGATACAAATGGACCCCTCAAGAAGTCATAGACATGTACATGTTATAAATAACTGTGAGGAGCCCCGGACAATACAAAACAAATAGTAACATTTTTTTTCTTGTGTTTTGATTTATCGTTTATTAAATTCTTGATAAACACAAGAGAAAAACAAGAACTATCTGGAGTCGAACCCGGGACCTCTGGCTTACTAGCTTTTGGTTGTCCCACTGAGCCAACGACCCTATATATATATATATATATATATATATATATATATATAGAACTCAGAATGTGTAGCGAACTACTTGGTAATAATACAATAAATTAAAAATGTCCATTACCGAGTAATTACTTCATCATGTTTAAAATAAATTAAATCAAATAAAATATAATAAATATAATTAGTATAAAAGTAACTTAACATAAATTTAACATTTAAAAATTATATAGTTGGAAAATATATTAAAAAGATATGTAAGATATAATATATAATAAAGAAGAAATCAATTATATTCAGCATTTAATACATCAAAATATAAATGTATTTTAAACTTCTAGTAACCGTATTTATATTATTGAAAAATTTAAAAAAAATTTAAAGAAGATTCCATAAAAAAGGACCATTTATTTTTATGAAGAATTTGTTTTATTTAGACAGAAAGATTGAATAACAAATTTAAAATGTTCCTTTGACTATATATATATATCATTTAATAGAGAACATATTTTTGATAATGATTGATGAAAAATTATTAATAATCCTAAACATAAATGTTAGAGTATTTCATTTTAAAATATCATTACATTTCAAGATATTCAGTATTTTATAATACATATGTATCTGAATGATTTATCCTATTACATATATTTGAAATATTAAAAATAGATCTAATGGATTTATTTTGTATAATAATTAATCTATTTAGATTATATATATATATATATATATATATATATATATATATATATATATATATATATATATATATATATATATATATGTATAAGACCATGCAGTATTATAATAATGTATATGAAGTAGAAAAATGTATTATAAATTATGTTTAATGATTTTATAGTAAGCGAATATTTTAATTTATGTATAATCGATACAACGTTAAAAATCTGTCTATTTAAGATAGCTTAATCGCTATATTATCTTAGATAATTTATCTATATATATATTTTCCAATTTAATTTATCATCTATAGTGATTCCTAAAAATGTATACTAATATACTCTATTAATTATATTACCATTTATATGTAAAACAAACTTATTTATACATTTATTATCATTAAACTTATAATGTATTAAAATATAAGATGATAGATTTATCTATGTTAATAGAACTTTTATTTTCTGATAACCATAACCATTTAATTTATTAAGTTAATTATTCATTGTTAATTTAAGAGTATTAGCATCTTTATATTTACAAATTAAATTATTATCGTTATTGAATAAAATAGAAATAGGAGAATTAAAACTATATGTAAATAATTACAAAATATATTAAAAATAAAGAAACCAAATCAGAACCTTGACGAAAACCAATATTAATATTACTAAAATCATTATAAATCACACATTGTATTCTTTATATATATATATATATATATATATATATAAATATTAAATTAGTTATGATTAAATCCATAATCGTAAACCGACAATTTAATTATAATTTATTATAGTTATATAACTATAGATATCTATAATAAATTTAAATTTAATATAATATAATACAACATATCAAATTAAACAAATAATTCTAACATTTTTTTTCTTTTCAAGAGAATTTTCAAAATTTTTACAATCCTGATAATTTATTAATTTTAGATTTTCTATAACTTCATTTTGAATTTTCTTTGATTTGATTGATACATTTTGCTTGTAGTTCTAAAAAGAAACAATATTATAATGTTGGTTAATTCTAATATTTTAAAGATATATTTTATTATATTTTATAATTTAATAATTTGTTGGGTAGGTATGTAATATAATCGCATATATAATATATATAACAATTTATTAAATATATATATATATATATATATAATATACTTCTAAGTAAATCTTATCTCCTGTTGTTTCGTCATTTTGTTTTGCAATTTCTGATTTTTCATTCGCATTAGTTAGATGTTTATCACCATATTCTATTATTTATATTTGTTAAATTAAATAATATAACCAACAATTATTTATATAAAATTATATGAAATTATACATATATACATATTTATATATATATATAAATATGTATATATATATATATATATATATATATATTATTATTATTATTATCAGATTTGGTTTTAACAACCGGGTAATTATAGAAGTAGAGCTTATAGAGATAATTACCCTTTATCATTCTGACAAGTCCTAAAAAGTACAATTATAGTTGGAATAATAAATTCCTGAAAAAAAGAATAAACTAATATAACATAAAGTTATATCTAAGTTAACTTCCTGTTTACACTAAATCTAATTATGAATACGATCAAATAATTGTAATTGCGAAGGACTTGAAAATGATCAAAAATCACCATGTAATATATAAAAATAAAAAAAATAAACATTAAGAAGATTAAAACTACAAAAAAATAAAAACGGACAAGAAAGAAATTATAAAAAATATATTTACTCTTCTTAAATTTTAATTTAAGAATAGTAAATTAAGAAAAATGTAATATAAAGAATAATATATATATATGTATATTGGCAAATATTCAAAAAAAATTATAAATTATTTACACAAAGTAATAAATATTTAGATAGTTTGCAAGTTAATAATTGAACATGAATATGTAGAGATAAATGATGTTACTTATTTAATATAATACCTATTCGTTTTTTCTATGTAGATAAATCAAAGCGTAATTATATAATATGGATAAAAAGAAGAAATTAATGTAAAAGTCTGAGTATAGATAAAATATATTAAAAATATTAAACTTATTAAAAATTTTAAAATATAATTTGAAGTATAAAATAATAGTAGATCAAAAAAATCACAAGGTTAAAAATAATTTAAAATATTGTAAGTGAAAAGGGAAATAGATACTCATTTTATTTTATCAGTATTTAATTCATTCTAAAGTATTGGTCTATATGTCATTAAAGAATTATTCATATAGTTATATTTATTATAAGGTTGTATGAAATCAAAAGTAATTCTTATTAATTTTTTTTTTAGTTATTCATTTATAATATTTATAAATATATGGACTGCAAGTTTTATAATATATTCTATGCATAAATTATGGTTTTATATTTACACAAATCAAATATATTTAATAACTTATGATCTATAAATAGTTTTTTTGAACTAAAATTAATAGGTTTAGAAAAAACTAATTTCAATATTTGTTTTTGTATTACATGAATACAGTCTATATTAGATGTATATGTATTCCCTAATATTTCTAAACAATAAATTAAATGGGTATAAAAAAATGCATAATAAAGTTTAATCATAACTGATTCATTAAGGCAGAATAGTACATTTTTTATAATCCAATATATTTTTAATAATCTTTAGAAATTGAAAATGAGATTTCCAGTTCAATGAACTATCAATGATTAGACCAAGAAACGTTGTTTCAGACACTTAAACTAAATACTTATTTTAAATTACTATTTCAAATTCTATATTACTAAATTCTAATATCGATGTTAATTGTCAACTTATTTGCACTTACCCATAACATTATATCATTAATTGTCAACTGTAATTTAATTTTAGTTTGTTGGCTGAAACTAATTATAATATTTGTATCATCGGCAAATAGTATAAAAGTATTATTAATAGAGCAGGTCGTCATTAATAAATAAAAGAAAAAGAAGCGGCCTAATAAAAGATGCTCGGAGGACACCGATATCTACATTAGTAGTATTAGACCTAGAGTTATTGTAATATGTAAACTGAGTTATGTCTTTAAGATATAATGATAACCATGATAGAGGTAATCCTTTTATACCGTAAAATTCCAGCTTTTTTAGGAGTATTATATAGTTGACTGTGTCAAATGCTTTTTTTAAGTCAATAAATATGCCAACCCAGTATTTATTAGAGATCAGAGAATCAATAATAGCTTTTTGAAGGTTTTCTATAACCTGAAGGGTACTGAGGCCTTTCCGAAATTGTGAACTACTAATTGTAAACTTTATGAAAATCACAGAAAGAAAGTAATCTTGAGAAAAACACATTTTTCTAAGATTTTCGAAAATTAAATATTCAAACATATGGGTCTATAATTATTAAAGTCCCTGCGGTTACTTGATTTATAGATGGGAATAACTTGCCTGTTAAAAAAGAAAGATTACAAATATATATTAAAAGTTCAGCTATAGTGGATGAGATTAATTGTATGAGTTTCATAGATATATAAATTTATCCTTAGATATTTTTTGAGAAAAATATCAATAGTTTTAATGACTTCACTAATTGTTATAGGATATAAAAATAATGAATAATAATTACTATATTTAAGTTAGTTCTTGAAAGATGTATTAGGTGAACACATGTTTTGTCACGTATAATGTATACGTACAAACATATACCTATATAATAATACATGCGCCATTATAATATTATATATGTAATGTATAGGGAATAGTGTATACATGTATTCTCTGAAATAAAGTACTTGCAATTACTATGATATTTAAAATAAACTATATATATATATATATGCGTTTTTTATGAAGAAATACCTAACAATTGTTATACACAAATGGGTGATATTAAATATATAATATACAAGTTTTCTTTTAAATATTATATTTTCAAATTAATTAGTATTAGTATATACGTTTAAAAAGTTAGATAGTAATGTACATAAATAGTAATACTGATTATATAAACATATTTTATTATATTCCCTCGCCCTAGTTATACGTATACGTGGTACGAGCTACCTACGACAGGTATGACCCCCTACCTCCTATTCTTCGTCATTATAAAGATGACGCCATACTTATACGCGCTTATTCATGAATAATCGCACGTACGCGTATATCAAACACATTAGGTATATGCCGTATATGGGTATAGCCGTATACGTTGAGTTTAAGGGTATGTTTTTGATCAACCACTGGTGTAACAACCACAGGTGGAACAACCACAGGTGTACGAGAAATTCGTATTCACTGCATGTAAAAATCCAACTGTTACAAAATACGTCTGGTTTGTAACAGTTGGATTTTTACATGCAGTGAATACGAATTTCTCGTACACCTGTGGTTGTTCCACCTGTGGTTGTTACACCTGTGGTTGACCAAAAAACACCCTAAGTGTGGCCGCATCTTACCGCTCCCCGTAGATCTATCATCAATAACCCATCGAATCCATTCCGTAAGATCGCATCCATTGTGTTTGGATAAGCTATCCTCCTAACTGTAACACATTCACGCATGAGTGCACTCGACTTGATTGTCTCCGCATTACTATAGTACTAGGCGTGAAGATAATGCAGAGACTACTTTTTATTTAGGAGACTTTTATTTTGTGTTTTATTGTTCTTTATTATTATTTGTTTACTGTTTAATGCATGCCCGAGAGAATGATCCAGAACACAGATTTATTTGCCAATACACCATGATCATCATCATGTATACATTATATATATATATATATATATATATATATATATATATATATATATATATATATATATATATATATATATATATATTTAGATTAGGGTTGCAATCAAACACTATTATCAGAGTGTCGGTATAGTATCAGATTGAAATAGTCGAGTATGAGTTCGAGTCCAGGTTTGAAATTTTATAATTATTGAGTATCAGTATCAATTCGAAATGCTTAAGTATTCAGTATCATTTCGAAATTCGAAGACCGAAGTTTGATTGTAACACGTATATATATATATAGAGAGAGAGAGTGTGAGAGTGAGAGTGAGAGTGAGAGAGAGAGTGAGAGTGAGAGTGAGATAGAGAAAGAGAGAGAGAGTGAGAGAGAGAGAGAGAGAGAGAGAGAGAGAGAGAGAGAGAGAGAGAGATAGAGAGAGATAGAGAGAGAGAGATATAGAGAGAGAGATAGAGAGATAGATAGATAGGGAGAATGAGAGAGAATGAGAATGAGAGAGGGATATAGATAGAGGGGGATAAAGATAGATAAAGAAAGAACGATAGAAAGAGAGAGTATATTCAATTATATATAATTAACATAATATTACATATATATAAACCTAAGATGTTTTGATGCAAGTCGTCTAGTTTATCCAATTGTTGTATTTTGAACGGATGCAGGTTCTCGTCTTCACTTTGATCGTGCCGCTTTACAACACAAGTAGGCAGCTGATACTCTAGGTCTATTATTATAGTGACACCCTCGCTACGACGAAGTTTACCATTAGACTTCTTAGCCTTCGGCTTCACCATTTCCTATGCTTGCAACGTTACCGAAGTATCGACGTAAAACAACTGAGAGTATCTAAATAATATAGTAAATTAATGATACCGAAATAAAAATTTTCGAGAAAAATTATATTATTCTGAAAATATATAATTTATAAATATTAAATAAATTGTGTATACATATATTGACATATATATTTACGTAAATATGTATATATATATAATTATATATACAATTTTATAATGTTAATACCAAATGGTATATATCATGTATTCGTATTCGAAACTAGAATTAAAACTAGAATTACTGATTTTTATAATACGCATTAATGTACTAAATAAGAAATAAAACATTACGTAGCAACCCTTGAGTTTGCGTTTTTATATATCTCCATCAGTATATTAGTATAACATATCTCCGCTCTTACACTACTTATTACTACTAAGTTATTAGTATACTATATCAAATCATACCGTATACATAGAAATTGTATTATTGAGTAAAACATAGTATAACTTTATTATCTAAGATTATAATATGGATACCAATGAAGTAAATACATGATCTGATAAACCTTTAGGTGATGCTGTCATCTTTTTGCTAATGTCACTATTTAAATGTAAACTGTCTACGTACCTATTAACATTGTAACCTACCCTCCCATTTCCTTCATTATTGTACTATATTTATTGTATTTTTGTTTACTTCTCATGACGCCCATAACCACCACTTGATTTTGTAGTTAATAAAACATTTTTAAATACAAATAAACATATATATTAGTGATGCAATCGAACTTCGAACTGATAATTAATCATTTCGAACTGATACTGATACTCAATAATTATAAAATTTCGAATTCGGACTCGAACTGATACTCGACTATTTCGAACTGATACTATACTCAAATGTTAGACTACTATTTGTTTAATATAATATGTTGGATCTTCATATTTGTTTTATATTTTGGAGTTATATATTCATGGTTGTAAAATAAATGTATACACACGAGTAACTAATCCCTGAGAAAATATATTCTAACAAATAATTCATATATCTATATTTATATACAATATTTACACTTAAACTCACATTTTATGTTATATTTATATACATTTTTAAAATAATAACATGTCTTCAGCAATTAATAATTCCGATATTAGTATTATATTTTAAATACTTGTTATTATTATGATAATCATATTAATAATGTCTGAAATCAGAGTTATACCCGCATATATTTAAAATAAAACTGATACAGATACTCAATAATTATAAAAATTCGAACTCGGACTCGAACTGATACTCGACTATTTCGAACTGATACTATACCGATACTCTGAAAGTAGGGTTCGATTGCATAACTAATATATATATATATATATATATATAAATATTCTAAAATTAATACCTGTATATTGTATACTGTACAATGTTGGGACTTATAAACCAATAGCATTGTTAAATCAGATTTACTAAATAATATTATCGGTACTCATATACGCATTATCTCCTATTCTATATATAGTGTGTACCTGTGACGGATGGGTATAGCTATGATAAGTTCCAATAAACCAAATAATCACCATAACTAGCATATGTATTCAACGTACAATATTGTATACACTGTAACAACTAACTATCCCTCATGTGTAACATACGTTTCCCCTCCCTAATCTAAATATCATGTTAATCTATATCACAAACTATATCTCTTATCTCTTATATACTTCAAAGATACAACATCCTGCGATCTCTTCGCTAACGAAATGTTCCTATCCTCGTCTCCCATAATTGTAGTAAGACACCCCTACATTCTAATTAAGGTAATTATGGAGTCATTAAGTGGTCTTAATGATGATTAAATCTGCTGTACCTACTCTGCCTCACTCCTTTAAGGAGTGGTTAGGAAAGTCATTAATTATTCGCCGAGTAATGAGTTCATTATAATACAAGTAGATTGGAATGCTAATATAAGAAGGAATGCCCAAGCGAACGGGTGCGTTGGACTTTTTAGAATAGGTAAGATGAATTACCGATGGAAGATTCTATATCATCGATAATAAATACTCGGGTTGAATACAGTAATGGGAAACTACTAAATGAATATTCATCGATTCTAAACCGCTGGAATTATACAAATACTACCACATCTTATATAATTATCCTATACAACATGAATGTATCATTATGATGTTAATATACTGAACAACACTAACATTCTCAGAAAAGACTCATACCCTGATCTGACAATACTTAAATCAGAAGATAGCGATTTTATAAAAATGTTAAAAGAAGGTAAATCGCCAGGAATTGACAATATATCAAGCGAACTAATTAAACATTTGGGAAGTTCGACAAATAAGATCCTCATTATCATATACCAAACATATAGGATTAATAAAATATGTCCTACACATGGCCAAATGGACCCAATCATTGGTAATACCCTATCCCTAAGAAAGGAGACCTGAATAATATTACAAATATAGAAGCATTAGCTGTGATGTAATTCAAATCTGTCATTCGAATGTGAAATTTACAGATGACATTTATTTACCAATAAAGAGCTTACAAATATGACAAACCAATTGTCTAAATGTGCTAGCAAATATGGAATTGAAATCAGTTCAGAAATAGAAAGGTAATGGTTAATATCAATGACTCATCTATGCATTCCGACATTACAATAAATGATACTAAACTGGAAGAAGTCGACAAATTACTTAGGCGCAACTCTGTCATATGATGGTTCGTGTGAAACGTACATAATGATGCAGAATACGACGAGTTCTTGAGCGTTCAGTCATAAAGTATGATTCATGAGTCATGATACGATTATATGTTATATGGAAAAGCCGACACATTCATTGTAAGCTAAAATACAATTTATACCGCTCACTTTTTTTTAAAATATGTACTTATATATATATATATATATATATATATAAGGCCTCGACCATTAATGCATCAATGCAGAAGAAACTGCAAGCATTTGAAAATAAATCACACAGAAAACTGCTTGACATAAAAAGGACGAACGCGTATACAAAAGAGAAGATTAAAGCAATAATCGGTAAATATGATCCTATTGTACACATCATTAAACTACGTAAATTAAAATTGTATTGCCATGCCATATGCATATATCTAGACATGATGGGCTCAGTAAAACGAAATGCTTAAAGGTTCGCGAAAGTAGGGTCGTCCGAATAGTGAATGGTTAAACAATATATCTGATTGCACTACGATGGACGCGAAATAACTATTTCACAAAGTTCACGATCGCGATATCGCGCTAAATGGCTGGATAAAGTGTGTTGTTAAGCCAGAAATGACTCATTGCATTGCCCCTACGATGTATGAGTCACGGGACTAACGGTAAAGTAAGTACATTCTAAAGATTTTTGAAATTCCGGCCCCATCTATGATAATCCCTCTCTCTTAATTTCCGTTATCGTAGATCCTACGACTGTTCCTTAAAACACATGTCATATTCCTATCTTCCTCCGATGTATAAATCATCCCTACTTTTATATACATTCTATTATTATTTTTTCGTTTCCTAGTAATTATTAACGGACATTTTTCCGTTATCACATTGTTAAATACTTCTATTTAATTATTAGTATCTCTCCACATGAGCTAAAGGTACTGATTTTAGTGATAAATAAACCTTTACCCAACATCATTATATATATATATATCGGTATACAATTATGTATTTGATATAATTCATCATCATATAAATATATTAATAATATATTTTATTTGATCATATATGATATATGATGGTGTTTATAATTTGTATAAGTTTTACACTGAAAACAGATAATATATAATAATAGAGTAGTGTATGTGTAGGTATATAATTTAATGATTTGTTATTATTAATTTATAAATATTTAATAATGTATATCTAATTATTAACATAAAATGTGAACTTACGCTTTTGTTTATTATTATTATTATATTTAAAAGTTAACAATTTTTTGTTTTAATTATATTATTAAAACATTTACTAATTACTTCGATATTAGTATACATATAATAATAGCACAATATTTATATTTTCTTAGAATAATTCTGTAAAATGAATTATGGAATAGTAATTCTGTAATAGTAATTATGTGATTGTAATTCTATTATTGTAATTTTGTGATTGTAATTTTGTAATATTCCCTTGAGTGTACGAAAAATGTTAGTAATGTATATACATATACATGATATATATATATATATCACTTTATAATAAACATACCTATTTATATATAAAGTGTATATTATAAACTGTATAAATATATATATATATATATATATAATCGAATATATTTATATAATACATATATCGATATATATCGTATTACTATTATTTTATTATTATTTTCTTCCCGCACGAGCGAAGGGGTCTACATGACCCTATTTTAGTGCCAATAAACTTATCATCATCATCATCATCATCATATAGAGTTAATTTATAATAATTATTTTATTATAATAAATAGTAAGTTATAAAGTACATATCTATTTATAATAATTATTTTATTATAATAAATAGTAAGTTATAAAGTACATATCTAAGTATAAACGTAATGTTTACTTCGTGGGTCAATACCCTATATACTTATCTTACCTCATACGTTAGCGTATCTGATGTATTTGATGACCGATATCGGGTACGGTAGAGAAGTTCTATTGAACTTACCGAGTTAACGTATACGTATACAACTTATATTGCGGTGTATGTTGCGGATAATGATGTCAGCTGACCTTGACATTAGAGAATACACCACGTGACGTAATACGTTAGAGAACACACCACGTGACGTAATACGTTAGAGAACACACCACGTGACGTAATACGTTAGAGAACACACCACGTGACGTAATACGTTAGAGAATACCACGTGACATAATATGTTAGAGAACATAGCACCGAGGTGGTAGTCTCTCGTGCGCATGCGTTATGCATAACCACGTGGGTGTACCATAGCGTACGTTAAGAGTGGTTACATCGATACATTATTAATGGATTTTTACAAAAATGTGAGGTTATTTTTATTATTATAATATATCATCATAAACAAAATTTCAGAATAGTTGGGATAGGTTTAGGGGAGATCGCGTTTCTTTAAAAATTAACATGCAATGTATAGCAATTTTTACATTGCAAAAAAATAAAAGTTTGAAAATATTGTTTTTACTTAGATATGTTCAAGATTGTAATATAAAATTGTTATTATATAAAGTATACTAAGGGAGTAACAAAATAAAACTAGTAAAATAATGTGTTGGTGTTTTGGTCATTTATTTTTTGTCAAAAATATTAAAAAAAAAATATTTTTGCAAAATTTCATTTTTTTTATTTCACATCTATATATTTTTAAAAATATATTTGTATTTAATTGACTTATATATAACTAAATATATTATGTCAATACAATTATAAAAAATAGCCTGTACTTAATATTTAATACATATTTATAAAAAAAATGCAACATGTTATGGACAACTTTTAATATTATCGAAAACCATTATATAAATATTTTTTTTACATTTTAGTTTACTTTAATGGTTGGTTATAGAATATATTTTTGTTTTTTTTATCGTATAAAATTTTTCAATATATATCCATATTTTATTTTTTATTTTCTTAAATTAAAAAAAAATTCAAAATTTGTATATGACTTTTTTAATAAGTAAACACTTACTTATATATTATATGTCATTAATACTATAAACATAATATATATATAAATTTAGATATAGGTCAATTCCTACATATATATTTAATATGTATTTATATTTGATCTAAACATAATAATCGTATACGATTTTATACAAAATTACCAGATTTATATGATTAATTAGCTTCATTTAATTTTAAGATTATCAATTATCAATATATTTACTATTATAATAAATAAATGTAATTACTAATATGAATATTTATTAAAATATATATTATAAAAATTATAAATATGATAGAGTATATATACATTAACAAATAAAATAGGACTTAGATACAAAATGATATATGGTATGCGGTATACCGCATTTTGTATTATAATAGTTTTCGTTCCATAAGGGTTATATTAATTAATACAGAAACGTGTCATCGATTAAATAAGTAATTTAACCGAATAATTGTGTTAGTAGAATAGTAGAATAGTAGAATTCACTAGAATATCGACCTTTGATTGAGGTAAAAACAATATATTTCTTTTTAAAAACTGTCATATAGTAAATATCATAAATAAATATAGCTTATTATGTATAATTATTATTAATTTATAACAAATATTATAAGAATAATGTTATCAATATATTATTGTGTTATTATATTATAATATAATACTAGAAATGTAGTAAAATATACAACTAATAATCATATATATGTATTACCATACAATTTTAAATATATATAGTTAACTTTAAACTCGATTTACTCTCAATAATTATCCAAACTTGATGAAATGTTCACAATATCTTTATTATTATATGTATAATAATTTTACTTAAAAAATATTTATTACAAATAGTATAACATATAATAATTAAAACAATTATAAACAAAATAATATAATGTAGCATCATATTTTGTCTCAAAATATTTCGGGTTTTCAGTGAACCATTTTTTCATAATTAAGTAACATATATTGACATTATATTGTTTAACAATATGAAATTTACATAATATAAATCGAATCAAAACTCTAGGTACCGATACTTTTTTTAAATACATAACAAAAATATCTCCTATCTTAATACTTGTATAAAAAGCCGCGAACCTTAAAACCACGTCAGCCGGTCAAAATATTAAAAAAAAATTAAATACACGTTTTCTTGTATCACCATATGTTATCTAATGACATGATTTTTATTTGTATTTTAAGACATCGACCACCCTTAGCGTACTCCGTACGTATAGTGCACCCCTGTAGTAGTATGTGTAAGGGTTGCGCTGAGGGGGTCCAATGTTATATTAATATTATATATTATTAATACTGATCTCGAATAATATATTATACTGCAAAAATAACATTACAAGATTATATAATAAGTGTATTCGTTTTATTTGAAATTTGAAGTTATTAGATTTCTTATAAAAGCTAAGCGTATAAGCATAATGTATTATATTATATATTCTATAATATATTTAGAATATAGTAATATATAGATATTGTAATTGTTATTGTTATTTGTATTTGGTGGAGTCCTTTCATCCCAACCAGGAACTTAGATGAAGTTTTTACTTATAACCATATATGGATCTAATATCCCTCCGAAACCGCTCTCATGTTAAGGCATCCATGATTTTGATAAGAACCGATCATTTATTTACACACAATTATATAACATCACTTCTAAATATTATTTTAAGACCTATAGGTTAACTATTAAGATATATCTTAATGGTCTGGAAGAGGCTCGAACTCGCTTCCTACTGCTTGTATACATATATGTCTGACGCATTAGCCAACTGAGCCACACCGGCAGTTATATATATATATATATATATTATATGTATATATATATATAGTTATATAGTTATATAGTAAGTTCGTAACGTATATGTTATAACATATAGATATACCCATAGTTCACTACCTACATAACTACCTACATAACTATAGTTTATAAGAAGAGGATTGTTAGTTTCTAGTGCAGGTGTAATATATAACTAGATAACTAGATAACTAGATAACTAGATAACAAACACAAAAATATAGATGTTACGTTTTGTTAATTTTCAGATCTGCAATGAATCGATTGATCACCGTAACACAGTCACTAATATATTAATAAGTATATATATATACTTAACTATAGGTAGGTACACATGTACTTAACCCATGTGTATATAACAATCCGTATCTACATGTATACGTCTAAACTATAGTTTCTCCGGAAACAATTGTTCCTGATATCGAGTACAGTATGACAGATAATAGCATACACCATTTAATATATGTATCTCTCCCACCTACATGTTCCTATGCATATACAAATTTGTTCTATAGGAAGTGATTTATATTATTACCGTTAATAACTCACTTATATATATATTATATTCATATATGAATACGTATACATATACATATATATATACTAGATACCTACCTATGATAACTGATTTAGATATATAATATTTACGTGTATGATATTTAAATAGATTTCACGTAACTACACAAGTACACCTATAGGTATACCTAAACGCTATAATCTCTTACGTGTATTCCCTACATGTATATCTACTATTTCACTGAAGCGTTATCATTAGGTATCGTGATTAATAATTGATAACACTAAATTAAAACATGTAATCACATATAAACATACAACTACTACTTAAGTAGGGATATATATATCTGTGACAGTCATAGAAATAATATAACTTAATAGATTAAAATCTAAATAATAAATAACGAATCGTACGCCTTATTATACCAGATATACAGTCAACTCTCGGTAAGTCGGACTACGGATAAGTCGGACTTCTCGATAAGTCGTACACATTTAGTTGGTTTGGTTGGATTTGTATCTAGTTCCATGTTAACTTAATCGGATAAGTCGGATAAGTTGAATTGGATAAGTCAGACTTTTCTATAAGTCGGACACATATTATAGTCATTTTTATGATTTTTATCGTGGATAGGTCGGAATTTTTATAAATTGTCAGAAATGTTTACTTTAAATAATGAATATTATAATTTTAGTAAGTAATATTA
>OZ025240.1:25632035-25737035 GCA_964019155.1 Osedax fenrisi | reverse complement strand
ATATTTAAAATACTTTTTCTCTGATAATAATTTATAAAATGGTATCGTTTATTTTAGATATTCTAATAATAGAATATTATGTCCTTTGCTAATAATATAATATTATGTAATATTCTAATAATACAAAATTATATGTAATATTCTAATAATAGAAGAGTACGAAGTAGTCATTTAAAATGTATACTACTATCTAAGAAGATTAATAATTAATGTGTGAAATTATAACGTTTATTTTAGATTCTAATAATAGAATATTACGTATATAGACCTGTATATATAGACCTATAGATATATATAGACCTATATATAGACCTATATAGGTCTTGTTGAATTGTCAGCTAACTCTAATTTAATTATTAATTTACTCATTTTTAATATAAAGACGATGTTAAGTGTATATCATGCATACGTTCAAATATAGGTTAATTAGGTGTGATTGTGTACAACCTGTAGTGTACCTATATATAAATTACCTTATTAATAAGGTTAATTTTAGTTAATATTAACTTATTAATAAGGTTAATTTTAGTTACCAATATCGTTAGCGATTTAAAGCACAAACATTTAACTATTAATTAATATCAAAAACCCGTTCTATATGATGGACAACCTGATCATTCGATATAATATCATAACTATTTATAGAATAACAAATATACATTATTATAAAGTAACGATATCACTCCTATACATCTTAATCAGTCTATAATTGAAATAGTAAACTATATCGAGTATATATTTTACAAGTATATTTGTTGAATAGATAAGTATATGTCTATATATATATATAGGAATAGACACATGTACATTATATATACATATATGTATAGGAATAAATAATTAAATATATAATATATCATTACAATTATCATCGAATACACCACTGGGCGATGTACCCGTAAATTCGTAATGAGTTTATTATTATTACTTTTATTAAATTACAGAACCTTCGACTCCTAAAAAAGCACCGATTAGAACTAGAACTACCACAATTAAGAAAAAAATTAACAAGTCGGTGAATAGGAGAGCCGTTTCTATTAATAGATCTAAAAATAAAAAAATAGGTACTCCAAGAAATTCGAAAATACCGAAAAAATCACAAAATAATGTACGAAATTCTTCAAAAGTAAAGATAAATTCTTCAAAAGTAAAGATAAATTCTTCGAAATTAAGGATGAAATCTTCCGTAGTAAAGAAACGAGTGGACAGAAAAAAATCTATCGCGAAGATAAATAAAGACAGAGGCGACCAGATAAAGAAAAGGACTAAATCTGCTATAAATATAACGAGGAGGAAATCCAGAGTAACATCTAGGAAGTGTGTACGATCGGCCATGAAAAGCGCCGCGAAAAATTCGAATTGCAAACTAGTGAAAAATACCACGAGGATACGTTCGGTAAACAGTAAACAAAGACGTCCGCTACCTAGCCAACACAAACATCCGGTACCTAGTCAACAGCGACATTCGGTTCAGAGCGTAAACAAACGCGCGTTCAGAACACCCTTGAAGCCGTTCGTACCCTACAAGAAGGCCGCTACCCCACTCAGACCGACGCCGGTCATCGCTAAGGCCAAAGCGGTCACTCCTCGAGTAGCCCGCGTCCGTAGCAAGACCCTACCGGCGAACCGCGTCCGCAGCAAGGTCGTACGGGTCAGACGACCTTCGCCTAACCTTCAGTACATCGAGATAGTGGACGACGACGATGCGTCCACTGAACCGAGACCGATCACGCTGGTGAATATCGATAGCGGCGCCTGTAATAAGCTGAAACGAACCCCTGGCGGTCAGGTCGCGAACCAAACCGAACCCGAAGAAGACAGCAACAGCGACAGCGATGGCTCCTCCGACTCCGAAAGTACGCTGTCCAACACTAGCGAACAAGTGCGGGCGATCAAGCGTAACAATAGCCTGTCGCACTACAGGTACAAGCAGCTGACCACTAACCAGATCGTTACGCAATGGCTGAACTCGTGTCCGGCTCAGACCACCCGAGACGATGCCTATCAACACGTCTAAACGGCGAGGGAGCTGATCGGCCGTCGGACGGAACAGACTTGTCGCGAGTTTAGGTCGGATGGAACACGATCGTGAAAATAAAAATAAAATCAACTATTGTTGTTTATAATACAAATACATATATATATATATATATATAGTGATGTCATTTAAATAATTATATTGAATATGATAATGGGTACGATTCAAAAAACTATATAGAATTTGTTAACAACATATTTAAAAGGAAAATATAGATATACAATAATATCGATACGTAAACGACCATGTAACACCTTCCTCTCTAAACTACTACCAATACATTAGTTTATTGATATACTAGTTTAGTAATTATTTCTATAACTACTACTACTACGACTACTACTACTACTACTACTATCCATATTTAAAAATTCGTATGTATCCATGTAACACATCTCCTCTCAAAACTCCACTGGTTCACCATCATAATAAGACTACTTTATAAAATACTGCTGCTATTTCAGCCCAATATCACACACACATTTAATATAACATTATATATTACTATGTGTTATAACTTCCCACATTATCATAACTATATGGTTACTTTATAACCACACGCTATATTTTATATGATTAAACCTTAATTACCCTACTCCCACATAACATCTCGTTCAATCAATAGTAACTTTCTTTAAACCCTATTAATGGTATCTGAACAACTGCAGCTTCCATGTCTTATCAATACATGTATCATATACATGGAACTCCCTTCATTTAAAACTCGGCCTCATATCGTTTACGCCTGCTTTCTAATTTAATGACGCATATCTTATTGCAATGTTATGAACAACTTTGAAAGTAGAGGAGATGAAAGTATAGTAATAAAGCTACAAACATATATATATATATATATATATATATATATATATATATATAGAAAAAAAAGTATCTCAAGTAAATTATAAAATACAATGCATAGTAGAACCTGCAAGTAAAATAAACATGGCAAAGCTGCTGGTGTGGATAACATACCATCTGAACTTATGAACTTATGACTCTTCGTTGCGATTCCATAATCATTGTACCGCGTACATATATTACGTATATAGCTTAAACATGTATCCGTAATTACTATGTGAGATGTTGTCCAGATTGACGGTAACTTATCTATTTCCCACTGGTTTCTATTACCCATCCTAATAAAGGTAACAGCAATTTAATAACTACTATACGTTATGTCTGATTAGCCATGCATGAATAACAATGCTATTGATTATTAAAACCGATTCCAACCACAATCTGAACTTAAGTTATCCGAATAAAAAGCGGAAAATAGAAAATATCAAAACATTGCAGAACATATTTTTAACATGAGATTCTTTATTAAAAATACTGCCTACAATAAATTACATTATATTATATTTTCATAGAATTAAAATAATAATTTGGTAGCGTATGGTGAGAAGCTTTATGATCATTAATGAAGAAAGTCAACATAGACGCCATGCTTATTAACATTATCTGAAATCTATATTATAACATAAATAGTTCAGTACTAATAAATGAAATGTCGGGGAATGGTTTCCTACCAAAACTAGAATACTACAATGTAGCTTACTCTCATATATTCTCTTTTAATATATTCATCGAAGACCTAATGAATATGTAGAAAATCAAACTGGAATATAAATATATAATCGGTTGTAATATCACAAATCTAATATTGCAGACGATATTGACGAGATCGCTGGATACACCATGCTTATTAACATTATCTGAAATCTATATTATAACATAAATAGTTCAGTACTAATAAATGAAATGTCGGGGAATGGTTTCCTACCAAAACTAGAATACTACAATGTAGCTTACTCTCATATATTCTCTTTTAATATATTCATCGAAGACCTAATGAATATGTAGAAAATCAAACTGGAATATAAATATATAATCGGTTGTAATATCACAAATCTAATATTGCAGACGATATTGACGAGATCGCTGGATCAGCAGATGAACTTGAAGAAACCTGGAAAATGCAATATCTATCGCCGAGAGTAAATTTTGTATTGAGACAAATGCTGATAAAACTAAATTAATTATAAATGATGTAAAATTCCAACCGAACATAACCATTCAAAACGAAAAATGTAAAAATATAATATTTGATATACCTATATTCGATATATATACATATATATATACTTATAATCTATAGATTACCTATACGTAGAACAGTCTAGAAAATAAGTCCTAGATAGCTATATCTATATCGTAGCTCAGGCAAGTCAAGCATATAGTAATTTAACCCAATATTGATTGACATACTAGACTAGGTAATAAACTTAGATCAATAAGCACACTAGTGATGACTATTTGACTGCGAGAAACTTGACATCTATAGAGTTATAACCACTGAACTCTAAACCAGAATAAATACATTTGAGCTGAAGAACTTCCGTACACTACTTAGACTTACCTATAAAGACAGGATAACTAACTAAGAAGTAAGAGATAATATATCAAGGGCAGGATCATATACCGAACTAATAACCATCATAACACGAAGAAAAATGGTATTGTATAATCATGTTAACAGATATAAGTGGCTATATATACTATATTATAGTATATATATTATATAGCCATATATCCATAGGTCTATATGGTTATAGTCAATGTAATCCTATAATATAATGTAGACGGTAAACATCAGCGCGTCCAAAGAAGATATGGATTAACAGAAATAATTGAATGGAGAGTCGTTAAACCCAATGAATGACTCGCGAAACGAAATGGATACGATTTATGATATAACTGACGTGCCCCACGTCGTCTGAAAATCAAAGAGGCCAAGAAAAGATAATATGATTACTTTTTAGTTTTAACATAATATAATATATGACTTTAAATAATAATAATAATAATATTTAATTATCGAACCACGTATATCGGATATGCATGGATCCCTCAAGAAGTCGTAGACATGTACAATGTATATTGTGCAATGTACACTGTACATTGTACACAGTGTACAATGTACAATGTTATACATATATGTGAGGGAATATATCCATGACAATACGAAACAAATATGTGATATTTTTTGTATTGTGTTTTATTTATTGTTTATGAAGTTCTCTATAAACAAAAAAGAACTACAAAACTATCCAGGCCCATAACCAGAAATTTATACCAGGGGGGGTAAGGCCCCACAAAATTGTAAAACTAAAATGTAATAAATATAAAATAGTATAGGTTCTACTAGTAATAATATCACTAATAGTAATTTACTAGATTCCTCTATTACTTATATTGACGCACAATGCGAATTACCAAGACCTCTTATAACCTCGAGGTTATAGGAGGTATTGGAATTACTCAGGGTATAAATAAACAATAAATAAAAATACAATATGTGTGTATATTATACATTATATAAACATAAATTTATGCCTATAATAAAATAAAATAAATTAGTAGGTTCAGGTAATGTATACAATAATAACATTAGTAGATAAGTCTACTGAATAAAATCGAGTGAATTAAACATTTAATCATGGCAAAGGTAAGTTTATAAATAGATTTTCTAATATTATATTGAAAATAGTTATCAGTGCGTATCATATTATTAATTTGTGTAGATTAGTCTAGTTGAGAGGTTATAGTGAAACAGAGGATAGTTATAGATTGAGGAGTTGGGAGAGATAGTAGAAAAAGATGAGTGATTGATAGAGGAGAATTCTGCACAGTTAACTGTGTCTTGAGAATATGATAATATTAGTTTTAGTCATATTTAAGAAAATGGAGTTATGAGAGAACTATTCAGTGAGATCAGTAATACAACTAAAAATATACATTTGAATCAGACAAAAATCACTAAAACTAGAAAATGGATATATATCTGAAGATCATCGGCATAAGGATATTAGTTAATATTAGGATATTTATGAAAAATTGATTTTATAGGAAGAATATAAATAATGAACAATATAGTTCCAAGAACAGAGCCTCATTGAACACCGTGTATGTTAAAATAAGGAGGAGACAACGAGGAGTTAAAATTCACCGAATATGTTCTAGATGAAACAATATACATAAACCAACTGTGGACTTTACAGTGTATTCCAATTTCATTAAGTCCAATAGAAAGAATATTGTGATCGATATTATCAAAAGCACTAGATAACTATAGTAGTACGATATATCATGGTGCTTTATTATCAAGATATATGAGAATATCATTAATGATTAAAGTAAGATACCAACTTTGATATTTATCAACAATAGCATTATACTACATTAGCACATACTATAATTAATACGTTGAGTGGACACAACTCATTCTGAGATCTTAGTTATGGATGATAACAGGGATATTGGATCATAACTTAGATAAATTAGATTGGTCAAGAGTTATTTTTTTGTTAAATCGGAATAATCTACGAATATTGCATTGAGCGTGGAACAATAGATGATATAATAGATATATGAATGATTTACGCGATAAGTCCATTAAAATATGGTGATAATGAACGAAGTAGATTGAGTGGAATAGGATCAAGGGGGAATTGGTTTTCAAGGATGTCATCAAAGAGAGTTCAATGTCATGTGTGGGAAGCGAAACCAAAGAATAGTGATTCAAAGTGGATATTAAACTGAGATTGAGTCGTGCCGAGTTGATTTTGAAGTACATATATAATGCTAGATAATTTTTGTTGGAATAAATTGTCAAACAATAAACAAATAACTAAATCAGGTTGGTCCGGAAGATGCATGGTCTGAGTGTAACCTACAAAGGTTAAAGATAATTTATAAGCTTGTTTAGAAGAGAATCCATAACTACCGAGAATATCAGTAAAGTATGACGATTTGGTAGAGAGAAGTTTTTTCTTGTAAAGCAATTGAAAACTTTAAAGTAAATAAGATCAGATTCAAATTTAGAGGATGCATATTTACGTTATAGTTTACGAAGATGTTGCCTTATTTTAATAAACTCAGTATCAAACCAAGAAAACTTAGAATAAGTTCGGTTGATAAGAGTAATGGAGGGTACAACAATATCAAGCGAATTAGATAATGCCAAATTAAAATAATCAAAAAGTATAGACAAATCAGAAAATATACTGTTGTTAAGTTGATGGAATACAGAGTTAACACATATTGGTTTATCAATAGAGGAGATTTTCCGAAACGATCTAGAAGATCGATTAATTTGTGTAACCGGCAAGTTCAAATCAAATAATATGACAAAGTGATAATAAATTAGAGAACTTTAAGTGAGATATGAAATTAATTTAGAATCAGCTAGATATACAAAATTCAATAATATTACTGTTAGTGTTATTAGTAAGGAAAACATGTTGCGTCAGAGAATAATCAAATATAAGTTTATTCAGAGATAAGAAAGCATGATTTTCATTATTAATTTGAATATTAAAATCACCAAGAATAACCAAGACCTCCTATAACCGAGGTATAGGAGGTCTTGGAATAACCGTGTTAACTGATGTGAAAGATTCTAAAATAGAAGAAAGGTCAGTTAATAAACCCCATAGGCTATATAAAGGTGGAAGATAGATAAGTATAATTATAGTGGTAAATAATGAAGTAAACTGAATATTACAGATCATAATTTCATATGAAGATAAACATGGGGTGGATGACAAAATAATCTTAAGTTCCGATGAAAATAACATAGCCAAGCAACACGACGATGTGATGTAGACATATTTGCAAGCAATACTTAAAAACAATCAGAGGTCAGTTGGGAAGCTAGAGCAGAATCATCAGTAGTTAACCAAGTCTCAGTAATAGCTTTTGTATTATTTTGTATATATATAATATTATAATATATATTATCGGTAAATATTCTTATTTTATTTCCAAAATTGCTCTACAACTTATACATTTAGGACAAACATTTCTGAGATCAGATGAAATTAAATTATTAAAATTTATTTTTAATATTTACCATAATTTTAGAAAATATGTTATCAAACCATAAATACTGAATTGGATCCTCACTATAATTTATATAACTAAAATACATACATTCTAATAAATAAATATAATATAAATAAAATTATAAAATAAAAATATAAATATAATTGAATATCTAGTAAATACTATATGAAAAAAACTTAATATGAAACAAGTTTTAGGGGCCTACCTAATCTCAGGGGCGCCTAGCCGATCTCAGGGGGGGCCTTGCCCCCGTGGCTACGGGCCTGAGACTATCTATAGGTACGCTATAGAGTCGGGGATACCTCACTCACTAGCTTTTGACTGTGCCACTGAGCCACAGACCCATAGACATAATGAGTATACGCATTCTTATACCGATATACACTCGCGCCACCTATTGATAACATTTCTATTCCATCGCTATCGATTTCGTTTTAATTTTTAATGAATCATCTAGAGTTATAAATAAACTTTGTACTAAATATAGCCACAATCTCGCCACATGCCGCGGTTTATCGACGTAATCAATCTCATATCCATGGTTACGAAAACATATCACAGGTATCTTGTTGAATTCACCGAATTCATTAATTAATTGTAAGATATTCTGTTTTCGTAGAACAATCGATATTTTAATGAATTACACTCAATGCCGGTATACTTTTAGATCTAA
The DNA here is from genome assembly GCA_964019155.1 of Osedax fenrisi. Taxonomy (NCBI): domain Eukaryota; kingdom Metazoa; phylum Annelida; class Polychaeta; order Sabellida; family Siboglinidae; genus Osedax; species Osedax fenrisi. Next base: position 25,728,414 of record OZ025240.1, on the reverse strand, counting down.
AATAATACACTGTACATGACGGGGATATCTTTAAAGTTATTATATAACTTAATACGTGTATGTAATAATAAAAATTAATTTATTAAATATATAACCATATATAGCTGTAATGCATACATACATATATGTAATAGCTATGACTATTAAATATATATATATATATATATATATATATATATATATGATATAACAATGAAATAACAATGATACAACGGTAATCATTGATTGAAAGGAAATCTGCTGTTAACACGATTGTTTCGAACCGATTAATAGTGGCGTACAAGCTTTTGTTCGCCGATTGCGTAACGCCTAGGTCATAGGGGTCAAACAGGCTAATACGCTACGTTAATGTGTTGAGGACTCGCTAGGGCTGGACGTGTCCTCCGCTGACATCGGCTGCCGTTGTTTACCGCTAGCCTGGCGTGCTTTAAGGGGGCGATAATCAATTATTTTAGAATTGTATTATTTATTTAATAATATTTAGTGTATTTATATAACGTTTATAGTGTATGTATAAAGTAATATATATATATATATATATATATATATATATATATATATATATATATATATTACTGTATGCGTAATCTACTGTCACATCACTATACGTCAACTATCACGTGATTATGACTTCTTGTTTACATCCATTGTTGTCACGTGCACAGGTCACATCTATAATCGGTGTTATTCTCAGGACAGTCGTTTATTAATCACTATCATATAAATATAAACATATATGTACGCGCGTGTGTTTGTGTGTATTATTGCTGTGATACGTGTGTATAAATATAAACAATTATTGATTAGTACCAAATTCGCAGTAAATAATATTATCCTTGCAGCGAATAGCGTGGCCGTAATAAGGGGTTCAATGAAGTGCCCGAGTTGTATTAGGGGTTGTCGTAGGGGTTGTAGTAGGGGTTGTAGTATGTGTTGTATTAGGGGTTGTTAGGTATGTTAGGAGAGATACTGCAGTATCTAGTGCATGCACTAATATATCTAGGATTTTAATAACGGGATGTTGTAATACCATCACAGGTATATACTATAGTATACGTATACGTATATACGTATATTATACGTTGCTATCTTTGTACTTAGTGTGTTTGTGAAGCATTATGCATGCGACGCATGGGTGATCATAGAAAAAAAATGTTTGGACACATCGCATCGTATAGCTATTGAAATTCTAAGAATATATGTATACTTTTTTTATCAATTTTTTTTTGAGTAATTTTTTACGATTTTTTACATGTACAAGTGCACTGTTAAAATTCCAAGAAATTTCCAGGAATTTTTTTTTTTAATTCTATTTCTTATATTTTCTATTCCATTATTATAAAATAAATAGTGTGTTAAAATTTGATAACAAATTATTCATTACAAATGTTTCAAATACTTATTTTTTTATAATTTATTTTTTATAATGCAAAATTTGTATCTAACTACATGTTAAACTTCACGAGGCTGTCGTGTGACCTTAGATTAATAAAAATAAAAATAAATTTGTGTGCTTCATTTTAATGGTATATTTATTAAGAAAAACATAGTCCAATGTTAATCTGTTAATTTTCAATTTTCTATGATCGCCCTTTATGATGGCAGCCATGCGTAACGGAGTATTACGTAAGATATTTCCATGTATATATCATGTATATATAAACATACGGCTGTACAACGCCCACACCAGTGCCTATACGCTAGCTGTACAACAACCCAACCAAGTGGTCAAGTGTAGAGAACAGTATACTGTTATGTAACAGCTATAGGTAGCGATGCGTGTGTGTGTGTTAATTCGGCTCTAACTCGGCTCTAACTCGGTACTAACACCAGTATTAGTAGTAGGAACTAGTAACTATAGTATACCCATATGTACATATGTGTAGGTGTATATAGATGTATACTATAATAGCATACTATAGCATAATATACTTTTATAATTTATATGATATATAAGATGTATCTTTTATAATAAATAATTAATAGTTTATCTAACATTATTATTAATATTATTGTATATGTGTAAGGGTATATATATATATATATATATATATATATATATACTGTATACATATACGCATACGTAGATGTGTATTATAATACACATATATGCTGTAAAGCCTGAGGTGGATGATATAAGATTGATATAAGGTTCAAACATGGTTCTATAGACTATAGTTAAGTATAGTGGTTATATAGGAATCGCTTACAATTCATATACCATATACCATAATTATAATAATAGTTGGCTAATTATTAAGTATACTTAATATCTATCTCTATATATATATATATATATATATTTATATATATATATATATATATATAATTCTATATTATTAAAACATGATATATAATTGTGTATATATACATATATTATAATAAGTAATGTAATTTATTATTCGCGTGTAAGTTGAATGCTATATTTGAGTTTTAAGTATATACTTTATATATGTATATATTAATTTTTTAGTTGTAAATAATAGAAGTATACGATATCAGTATTAGTTATAGGCCTTCAACGAACTGGTTTCCGGTTCATAAGGCATGTCCTCGTTCCTAATTTTAGATTGGTTATATAAAATGTTAATGTATTAAAACCGAACTATTTTATATTATAAAATACTTCGATTGAACTGCACCTCGATGTATTAAATAGACTGACAGTTATCAACAGGTCCGAGATGATGTAACATATCGTATACCACATAACATATAGAGTGTGTGGTGTGTATAGAAGTTCGAATAGAAGCCGGAAGAATAGCTTATAAGCTATAGGGTGGTTCAGTCAATGCTCGCGAATGTTCGCTCGAAATCTTCATTAATTCCGAAATATTCGCACTATATAACACGCTCGACTCCATCGAGATGTCAATAATAAAATGAAATTTAAAAACATCGATTATTATTCGCTAATTAAGGTAAGCCTATTATCGGTACTGTACGTATTATGTCATACAGTAAGAGTGATTATACGTAATATGTCCGTTATGGGTAATGGTGCACCGTCATAAGCAGTTATCTACTGGTATACCAGTAGACCTATAGGTAGTATACCTATAGGTAGTTATATCATATATTAAGTAAGTATAATATAGTAAGTATTATAATACTTTTTATTTGTTAATTAGAATGTTATTTTGGAAGCGTATTTTGTCAACAAAATGTCATAAGAAAAGAATGGGAAATTAGCATTACATTGCATAAATGTGTATTTTCCATCGAAATAATGAAGGTATAAGTATAATATGTTTAGTATGTATACATCGCAAAGGGGAGGCCTATGTACAGTACACGCTTGTAACGTGCGTACGCCTTCCACTCATTCGCTGTGAGTGTGTTCTACAGTGGTGGTGGTGGTGGTGGTGGTGGTAATGGTAATGGTGGTGCTACTGGTGGTGGTGATGGTGGGGGTAATGGTGGTGATGATAATATTGGTTACGGTGGTGGTGGTGGTGATGGTGGTGATGGTAATGGTGGTTATGGTTGTGGTGGTGGTGGTGGGGGTGGTAGTGATGGTGGTAGTGATGGTGGTGGTGATGGTGATGATAGTGATGGTAATGGTGGTTGTGGTGGTGGTAGTGATGGTGCCTATATGGGTTTAATTATTGCTTGTGTTCATGCACGAATGAATGCATGCTTCTCGGGGGGGGGGGGAAGGTTCAACATCAATGTATACACATTATGAATATACATTACATTTATAAGGTATATACATGTACACATCACTATATATAGGAACAACTCGCTAATTGATGTTATTAATTAATATTTTATTAGTTTCTATAGAAATATATGTATTACATTATTGTTCGTTTATTGATCATAATTATATGTATATATGAAATGTTATTATTAATTTGACTATTTATACATTTTAATTGTGCAAATACTACTGTATTATTTCTAATGTCAATAAACTATTATGTATGTATGTATGCATCTATTAGGTGTATATATATACAATGACCTATAGGTCATATATATAACCTCGATAATTTACTAAATTAGATATGCATATGTAAATCTATAAAATACATATATATATATATATATATATATATATATATATAATACTCTACGCTAGATGTACTACCTAATAAGGCATATCATTGACAGTATTACGTAAGAGGTGTGTGTAATAATGGATTGTTGTCGTATTGCCTAGCTGTAACGCACGCACTCCCGCACTCACACGCGCACACTCCCGCACACACACACACTCCGCTAATGATTGCTGTTCATTTCTCTCACGGATGACCATACGTACGCAAGTGTTATTGTGTTATGTAATCAACTCACTAACTTACTATTTATTACCTCTACTAATTATAATGTTAGTAATTATATAAACACTTTCATATATATATAAATATATGATATATTATAACTATATATAATGTTTATATTATTTTTTTTAATATTTTGATTAAAAAAATAGATTAATATCTATTATAATAATTATTATATTATAATAATATAATTCACAATATTATTAATATATATATATATATATATATATATATATATATATGTGTGTGTGTACATATATATTATATGTTATAACCTATAGGCATGTATTTAAGTTATGTGCATATTATTTATTTAAAATGTATCGTTATTTATTGAAATTGGTATTGGTTATTTTTTGTTACATAACATATATAAATTATCCATCTCATATTATTATAGTGTCATATGTATGCCATGTAATAATACCTTATAAGGTATGTATCCATACACATATCCATATACATACATATTAAACTGCATGTGTGGCTCAGTGTCTAAGTCACACAAGCAGTAGGACACTGGTTCGAGCCTCATCCATTAATTAATTTTATAAAATAGGTCTTCAAATATTATTTAGAAGTGATCTTATATAATTGTGTATAAATGATCGGCTCTCGTTAAAACCATGGATGCCTTAACATGAGAGCGGCTTCGAATGGACATTAGAGCCATATATGGTTATAAGTGAAAACTTCATCTAAGTTCCTGGAAGGGGTGAAAGGACTACACCAAATAAAAATAACAATAACAATAACAATATGATAGTGAACTTAATAACATATTAAATAAAGTACATCTACATATATATATACAATATACTATAATATAACTACTTTATATTACTTTATAGTAATGCATTTTCCCTGTTTATTTATAAATATATATATACTATATATTAGATAGCTATGGAATGTATTAGTATATTTTATAATACCTATCTAAACTTATCTATTTATCTAGGTTAAGATAAATAACTATTTATGTGATAAATTATCACTGCTAACATAAAATATAGGATATGGTAATTTATATTATTGTAAATAATTTCCCAATAATGTAATATATAGTAGATAAAATCGAAAATAGCGGCAATGACGTAATAACTACCAATGACGTAACGAACGCGTGATGTTACGTAATAACCCTCTCATCGTTACAGTGACGTCATCACAGGAGAAGTGTAGCGATAGGTACAGAGAGAGGTATGGGGTTTTCGGCTACCAGATTCATAGAGAAGGTCGACGAGAATTTACTGTGCAGCATTTGTGGAGGTTTACATATGAAATATACGAGTTTAACTTTATCTATGTGTGTGTGGGTGTGTGCGACGCACTGTGCGTGCGAGTGTTTATGTATGTGTGTATGTGTGTTTATGTGTGCTTATATATATATATATATCATATATGACGTTATGGATACATATATTGTAAGGTTGAGGTATAATAATCAAATACCCCCCCCCAACAAATCGGGCTATTTACCAAACCCCCATTGCGGAAGTGTACATGTAAATATATAGGATAAGTTTCTATCTATCTAGAGACGTATTTTATGTACTATTTGGCTACTGTCCACCATGATATTATATAGTCATATATATATATATATATATATCTATAAATTATATAATATTACTTATAGTAAACATATATAAACTATATAGATATATATAAATATATATTACTATATACAGAGCTATATTAGTTATATATACATATAACTACTACCTATAGGAGTTCTCGAGGTACCAGTGCTGACTAAATGCGGTCATTCGTTCTGTAACGATTGCATCACTACCTGGCTTCAACATTGCGGCTCCCTGAAATCACGGTATTACATCATCACTATTATGTAACTACGTTATACACGCGTTTATAATACGGTCATAGTGTATACACTTACTTCGTCGATACCTACTGAACTATGGAGCTATCCAAAACTATTATCAACCACACATATAGTTTGAAATATATAGATTGATGGGTTGCTCATAGTTTTGGATTGATCGATAGTTCAGTAGGTATTGACTAAGGAGAAAGGAGTGTAATAGTAGCGGGTGGGCAATGGCAACAGGCGGGTAATAGTGACGGTGGGTAATAGTGACACCCTCGTTATCTCTATTTATATCGGTTAAATTAATATATTTTAATAGTAATTCTCCTGACAATATTGATTCATATACACTATAAAATACACTATAAAATGTACCTAGATGATAAATATTATAAAGGTTATCGCAATATATTAAAAACTGTCACTACTCATATCTCCCCTGAGGCGTATACATGTATTAATGTAATATATATATATATATATATATATATATATATATATATATATATATATTTAAAATTCTTTATTCAATATAAATAATGTATTCCGTTATTAACTGTAATGTTCACCCGTTCTTACATTATACTATAGTATGGTATATGCCATATATGGTAGCATTGATTTCAGCTGAAACCGACCACCTGAATAGTATTATCCTAATAGTATTAGGGGGTTTATACGACCGATATAGGTAATACTAGGAATTGCTATGGTATATGATTACATCACGTGACTACGCTAACGGAACACACGTGACTGTTACGTCACACGTGATCTTTTAAATATATCGATTATTCCTACCTACTAATCATTACACAATATTAGGGAAATCTTATTAGGTACGTTATTTAAACGAATTATATATTAGGCATTATAATATTATATTTATGATTATGCGAATATATAAATATGTATTGTAATTGTTAATATTTAATGGGAACTATTTTCGTTCTATAAACGAACATATATGATGCTTTTATTTATAATTATAAATAAAAGCGTTGGTTATAATCAACTGACTCTATAGCCTATGTAATACAGGGTATCTAGTTGGTACTAGTTACTACCTACTGACTACAGTCTAGAAACTATGTATACATAGGATAGAACCTGTAGGTATGGTATACCATATTGTAATATCCTTTCATATCCGCTTTCGATGAGAGAATCTTATGTTATCAATGTGTTAACAAGAGCCGATCATTTATATCGATAATTTATAGGTAAAATAAAATCTATAATTTGTAGGTAATCCTATACACAATTGTATAAGATTACTTCTAAATATTATTTTAAGAAATGTGTATAAGTTGGAATGTGTTTCGAACCCACGACGTAGTTCCCAGGTCCTATAGGGTGTATTATATTATAGTATATAGATAGAGTATATACTATATAAATACGCACATATATATATATATATATATATATGTGTGTGTGTATTACGCATATTAACCTCCTTTGATATATAGCTGTATATACCTGGACATTGATTTATTATTATTTATTTATCTATATATATACTGATTGAAATCTCGATATCACAATTATAAATATCACGATAAACCTGGGTATAGGTATACCTATAAGATGTATAGTATACGTATACCTATACTTATACGGTATACCGTACCATTCCAAGAACAACATATAATTATTGTTGTTATTATTGGTGTGGATATTATGATGATTATAACGCCCGCCACCTAACTTACCGACGCACGCACGTTACGTAATAAAGACCACGCCCCCTATCGTTCACGTGCAGATGTCCGGAGTGTAGGTCAGCGATGGTCAGCGATACACATCCGATACTGTCGCTAGCCTCTCTGATTGACAGCTTGATGGTCAACTGCGAGAATAAGGATCTCGGCTGCAAAGAGATCGTCAGATTAGGTAGGCCAGCAGTACCACATCAGTAATACGTATCATAAAGTAGTTAGTACACAGTTAGGGGCGCTGGAACGATTGTGTGTATGTAGGGGGGACCAATCAAAATAATTGTTGTGGTAAAAGTTGGGGGGACTAATACATAGGAGGTCACCCTATATTTTAAAGTTAGGGGGGCATATTTCCCGTCCCCCCTGTTGCAGCACCCCTATACATAGTATATGGTATCTAATACGTCTCTGATAGATACATTATGTACTATCGGATCAGTAGTAGACAGGATAACCTATAACAAAGTAGTTACATAATAGGTACCTATAGGTACCTATAGTAGGCAATACTAAGCAATCATGACTTCATTAATCTTCTGAAGTCCAGCTTACATAGTATTAATATGTACATTATATATAGGAGATAGTGGATAATATATAGTAGATAGTAGATAGTAACTACATGCACCTAGGAAGTAGGTCCTACGAATGTTAGGTTATAGGTACAGATTATAACATACTCCCGACTGCATTGTATCATGACCTTCTTTAGCTTCAGAAGATAAACGAAGCCATGCTTACTTAATCAATACCTCGACCTTGCCTATGCGATGTGTAATACACAATCTATACGTTATGTTCACATACCCAACCACATACGCACACAAACACACCCACACATACACACATTTACACGCATACACACACACACACAAACTTACACCCATACATACACACACACATACACACACATACACACACCCACACACACCTACACAGACCGCTACAAGACCCACATAAAGAGCTGCCACTACGCCGTAAGTGAGTGTGCAATATGCGGTTGTCAGGTGCCCAAGAGAGATATTACCTCACACCTGGAATCTTGCATCACCTCCGATATCAATGGTTACATAAAGAGATGGAGTACAGTGTACTACCAATACCTCCTATAACCTCTAGGTTATAGGAGGTCTTGGTAGTACACTATATATATATATATATATATATATATATATATATATATATATATATAATAATAATAATAATAATAATAATAAATATTTATTATAAGTTTTAAATTGTACATTTTTTTTCGTATGAAATATATAATTATTTATGTTATTATTTCCTCTAAAGGGCTTCAGTATATATATATATATATATATATATATATAACCACCTATATAGTTAGAAACCTATATATAAGTTACTAACTACTGATGGTTATGCATAACTATCAGTATATAAGTATCCTATGTAACATAGGCTATGTTTAGTATAATGATGATACCACTGATACCACAGATATGCTAACGTTGAATGAAGAGAGGACGTCTTTAAGGGTGGAGCTGGAGAAATCTATTGAATACGATTTGATTTCTGATGATGGAGTGGCTATCCAGGTTCAACACTTTGAAGTTCAATTGAACTTAGCTTAATATTACATATAATTACATCATATCAATATATATATATATATATATATTTTATACAATAACAATATTTTAATTACATTTATATTTATTCATTAATTTAACAAGACAAATTATATTGAACCCAACTCAGTTTTACTGTTATATTATAAACCATAGACCATATGGTCCATATATATATATATAATGTAAAACCGATATTAGCCTATATTATAAATATATTATTACCGAATACATAGTACGATATATAGTACATTTCTATTGTACAAATTATTTATATATAGGCTATATTTTATAGATAAGGTCACATATATATTATATATACGTTATACTACTATAAGGTCACGGAATTAGCGCATAGAGTTTCAAATCTGGAGAGGCGTTTGAAAAAAATGAAGAAAGAGTTACAAAATGCAGAGGATCAAAATAAAAGATTGGAATTAGACTTGAGCGAGACGAAGGATGAGTTGACAGTTCAACACGAAACTTTAAGAGTGGATAAACTAACCATGTTAGCGGGTTGATGATTTAAATATTTAATTTAATTATAAATTATCATTTATAATAGGGGTATTAATATTAAATATGGGTTATAAATCTATAGATTTAGTTACTAACTACTGTTTATGTAGCTATTTAATATTGTAATTAATCGTCCATTAATGAAAATATAATTAAATGTAGTTGTTGTACAAATCTGATTAATAATGATCCCTATAGTATAGTAATATAAAATGTATGTATTTGATCATATTAAATAATTTATATTGTATTATACTTAAGTATAATTATTAACAATAACCAAATAATACTGCAAATATATTGCATAATTTTAAATATTTCGGTGTGTGTAAATCACAACTTATTTATATTTCTTTACTATTGTTTATATATTTCTGTCATTATTATTTATTGTTACCCATCGTTTTAATCCAATTTAAAATTACATATTTAATATATAATCAATTAATTGAACTCTAAACCGACTATTAACATTAGTATTACGCTTCGTTCAATCCGCTTCTAATGTATATGCCACTGACCCATCGATATAAATAAGCCCCCCTTCTTTACGTCAACGCCCCCCCATCAGAACATCTCATCACCGCCCCCTCCATCAGAACATCTCATCACCGCCCCCCCTCCATCAGAACGTCTCCGTCGGGTTCGGCGCATCAGAACGAGGCGATGTCACGCCTGAGCAGCTACATCTCGCGCTATCTGCACAAGAAACCTCGCCACCTCGACTCCGAGATGGTGTTCTCCGCTGTAACCCGCTGTAATGAACAGTACGCCCGCAAGGTGGCAGATGTTCACGAGCTGCATATGCTCCTCGCTGTCGCCATGGCTTCTAATTGGTTTCTACTTAAAGTAGTCTACTTCATATATATACTTCATATGTGTACTTCATATATGTACTTAATATATGTAATTAATGTATCGTACAGCCTTAATCTACGCTCTTCTCAATGCAATAACTCATTTAAATTTCTATTAATTTAGTTTTATTTAATTTAGATTAATTTAGATTAATTACGTTAATATATGGTTATATATATTGATAATAATAGTAATCAGGAAAATGTAGTGGTAAATAGATGTGGTTAACATTATTAAAACACATCTATTTACCACTACATATTCCTGATCAATATTGTTATTGATATATATATATAACCATATATTAAAAGGGAGTATTTTCTTTATTCTTTATAGTTCATTAGTATTAGTTTTTTTATCGTTTATGTTCTATTCTATTCGTTTCGTTATACAATTTTTTTTAATTTTCGATGCTTGTTTGCTCTGGCACAAAGAGTCGTTAAAATAAAGTGAATTAAATTAATATCAAAGCTATAGAAAAATATATCATATTTTATATCTATTATATCAACAAAGTTTCGCAATTTTTAATTTTTAACATTATCCGATGTGGACTAATGATGTCACTGATGATCTACTTCAATGTAAAACTGAAGCATCACAGCTATAATAGTGATGTTCTAAGGATGTTACTGATGATGTATTTTTATAAAGTAATGATATTCAGACGATGATATAATGATATCATGTGATATTGAATGATGCTATTCTGAGAATTATGTTAGGATGTAATTTTATAAAATGATGTTCTGATGATGTCAGTGTTTGCTATGCTGTATCTTATAGAATCAACTTTATATACATATACATATAATAAAAGATATGACTATATATAGTTTAAAATATATAGTTTGAATTAAGTATTGATAGAGTAAAGTTAAATAACTTGAGTTTTATAAAATAAACTACAATTTAAAATATTAGGTACTAATAAATTACTAATTAAAAAATATATAAGTATTCTATATTTAAAATATATTACTATTAGTATTATTACTAATTTATATATTTCGTATTAATTAATTTGTATATATTATAGTATAATCGTAAATAGCTAAATTATTAGTTTGATCATTTTCCTATTTACTCTAACCGTTAATTAATCAATAATCACTCGTACTACACTCCTGAAGGTTTACCTCTCACCAAAGAGTGAAAATGAAGTGTTGGCTACAAATGTTGGCCATAGATCAACAGTTTCGCCTAGTTTAAACCTCAAGGTCATAAGAGGTCTCGTTATGTTTATGCTCGCTCTTTCTTGTGTAGTTTTATATTTCATTTGTCTAGAAATATCTTTGTTATATAACGGTTATATTAACTGTTATACACCGATTATACTGTATTAATTGAATTGACTGTTACGGTAACAGTAATGATATAATAGCTAATCATTATAATAGTATATTCGCGGATATATGTAACTTATTATACAAGTATATTAAGTTATAATAAATATAGTACAATACAGACAATTATTATTATTCTAATAAGTCCTAAATACTTATAGAAACCTGACTGATATAGTTAATACTGTAAACCAGATCCTCGGACTTACAAATAATTCAACTTGTCATTAACTAAGATAATAAAACGAAGGTTACGGTGAAATAATGTATTACACCTGGATATACAATATTACATACTCATCAAAATATCGCTTTTGAGCTTAAATTGAATATGAGTGCATTTCAATTTAAATATAAAAATATATAATTATCATATATAAATGTCCCAGTAAACCAAAATTTGAAATTTGTTCGAAAATGTATGTAATTTATTTACGAATATTGAACATTATACAATAATTTTCAATATTTGCAAATTTATGTATTTTTTTTGAAAATATTTGAAAATAATTTAAGCAAATAATACGAAAATGATTTTCGAAAAAGTTACTTAAATAATTTTCGTTTAAAAGCAAAGTTTGTAAAATTTTTGAAAATAAAACACAAAGTTTATAAAATATTTGCAAAGTTTGCTAATGATTTTCGAAAAATGTACGCAAATAATTGAATTTTATTTTCAAATTCGGAAAAATGTGTCCACAAAATTTTTTTTAAAATCATTTGTCAATTATTTTCTAATATTGAAAATTATTTTCAAATTTGGTTTACTAGGATATTATGCACACTACAAAATACACTTATTTAAATAAACTTAGGTTAATAAATTTCTCTAATGGTAAAGTTATTTATTTATTAAATCTATCTATTGATAATAATAATAGGGATATAATTACTTTAATAATAATCTACAATGAAAGTCGTACGCTTCCTAAACTTTTAATTAAATATTAAGAACATTAATTCTGAGACAAATCTATAATTGATTGTATTATCACAAAGTAATGTATTATCATTTGGTAAGGATATCCTTTTAAATATTAACATAGACTCAAATAAAACGTTCATTAACTATGCTACTTTTTTTATATATAAACCTATAGGTATATATATATATAGGTATATATATACCTATAGGTAGGCCTATATATACACCTGCTATATAAGTATTCAATTACTATTATATATGGCCTAATACAATAAACCCTTAATCTTTGCATATGCTATATTCTATTAAATACAATGTAATAGTTAGTAAACTCCATATATGCTTGTAATTGGATTAGTACAATAATATAAATATACAAGTTATTATTGTTATTGTTGTAAAGATTTCTTTCTTATAAATATTTTTATTAACTTGTAAAACAGCTTTAACAAATTACATTATAACACACTTTATTCACTGATATTTATTGTCTCAAAACAATGAACTTAATTGAAGTTCATATTATTATGAAATCTGCTTATATATATTTTGCTTAATTAACATTACTTTTAAATGATTTCTAACCAAGTATAAAACTATTAACTGATAATAATAATTATGGTATAAATGTATATATATATATATATATAGATAAATTATAACATGTTTATTATAGTGCCATTAATGTAAAATGGGATTATATACATATAATTAATAGATGCATAAAAACAAAACTGATATAAATAAGCAAACACAAATATAAATTGAGACATAACCTATTGCTGACATACAATGATTCATTATTAATGAATCATGAATGATATCATTTGGTAGATTATAAATATAAACAGAGAACATATATAACCATGTAGTTGGCACACTAAATAACATACATTAGGTAGATCTGTTCCCAGGGAAGAGAATAGTCCATATAGACTAGTTAATCTCCTTATGTTGAGAAGCAACTTAATTAACGAGGTAATATATACTCCAACACAATAACATAGTAATTATTATTAAGACTGTCTTTAAAGGCATAAATATATCAAATTTAAAATAAAGGATGCTAGGATCAAATTATCTTTATATTTCATTATAATTCTGTCAGTTCCAGATGCAAATTAGTCTCACGATTGCAGATAATTGTGATCTTCTCGTAGAGTTAAAATCATTGATTACAGCTATAATTAGTTTAGCGTAATATACAAATAAAGATATTATATAAGATATATCTATAGGTAAATTAATATAGGTATTTAATTTATATAAATTAGGAAAGTTAGTAACATACTAATGTAGGACAACATATTTAACAGGTAAGGTTAATTGTATACATTAACAGCTCTTATACATAGTTATTCTATTAATAATGATATATCCTTATATCATAATTATAAAGTACAGCTTGATTATAATATGATAATTATTCAGATATAGGGCACATGTACCAGTAAACTCGGACCACTTTTGAAATAAACTAGGAACACTTTTGAAGAAAACTCGGACCACTTTTATGCTTTAACCAATATTATAGAAGTATACTATATATAGTTATTTTAAACTGGTCCGAATCTTCTTTAAAAGTGGTCTGAATTTTTTTTCAAAAGTGGTCCGAGTTTACTGGTATTCTAGGGCACTAGTGATATACAAATGGAGTAATTGGAGTGGGATTAACTTTTTGATATGAATTTGTCCATGTATCAATGTTAATAAATAATATGTCATATGATTAGAGAATATTATATTTCATACGTAAGTTTCATATCTCTTTATAAGGGGATATCTTAACATGGGACGGTTATTTTGTTGAATTTACATGTATAGAGATAGGGAACGCATTGTTTCCGTTTATTGAGTGTTTCTAAACTACTCTTTTTTGAATTTAAAAAATTGTTTTTATATAAAAGGACATTCATATATATTATCCTAGAGACGAAAAAATTAAAAAATATAGATTTTACATGTTACACAACTTGTTATTAACAAGGCATAATTTTATATTTTTCACCAATGTTATAAAATCCATTATATAATAATTATATTTTTGAATATTATCTCTCTGGAATTGTGCATATATATGTTATTTATATATAGCAACAGAAATTAGGTGTATCGGTTATGTACTTTTATCTAAACACTCATTTATATACACAAGCATAGCAATACAATTTATTCAAAGTAAAATTAATTTGAAAGTCAACAATAAATAAATCCTATAAAATTCAATACATAAATTAAGTAATACAAATATAAATTCAGCTAATATAAAATCAATATTATAAAGTAAGAGTTTTTATATAAAAATACTATATTTATAGAATTTATATATATTATGTTATATAATAAAATAATTGCAGTAGTATATAAAGTAATAGTTTTGTTTTATTATCTATTTAAATAATATGTTTATAGGATTTATATATATTATATGTTATAAAATAAACTTGTTCCTTCTTTTTATTGCTCATATTTTGCAAGTTTATAGACTTTTTTGTACATGTTACATTATATAATAGTTATAAAAATCGATATATATATATATATAATATATATATAAATGAATAAATAGATGTAATGAAAAAAAGTGGGCGAAATATAAAATAAATAACTATTAAACTAAATATAAAATTCTAATAATATAAATATAAATATATATAATGAATAAATATATATTACTAGTAACTATTAACTAATTATTAGTAACTTGTAAATATCAATTACGATAAATAAATAAAAATAATATATATGTAAATGTAATCGAGTGTAAGAAAGTGTGTAAGAAAAAATCAAAATGATAATGGAAAATTTATAAAATTAGTGTTTGTTTATATAGCCTGTGGAAGGTTTATAATATCACATGCTATAATATATATCAATGACTGTATAAACAAAATAAATGTAAAAAATTCAGTTTTTAAATATTCGAAATTATTATTATATTAGATATAAAAGTTTATATAATAATTTATATTAGTTAGGAATATAGATTTCAAAATAAGTAATTTATTTGTTTTGTTAATTTTTAATTGTATAATTTAAATATTTAGTTGTAATATTAATATTTAGCTGTATCTGTTATAATTATTATAATGTTTAATTCAAATTTATATTTAAGTAATAATAAATATTTATATTTCTATAATTTATTGAATAACGATAATAATTATAATAATATTTAATCATGAAAGTATGAGATAACATATTTTAATATTATGGTAAATTATTATATACTTTATATAATTTAAAATTTATTATTCATACATAACGTAATATACATTAAATATCTATGAGTTGTATATTTTATATATTAATAATTATAATCTTTGTTGATTTGCTAAAATAATATTTATTATAAATTTAACATAATAAATCAACCAACCAATAATGGTTTTAAGCACATATGGTCTATATATAAATAAATTTATATATATATGTTTATATATAACAAAAAATCAAATAATTCACTAAAATGAACTAATCAACACATTTAAACGAAATCGTTTATAAATATTTAATCAGAGTTATATAATGCTGTTTCAATAATAATTTCCCTGAAAGTTAAAATATAAAATAATAATAATAGTAATAATAACGATAATAATCATAATAAGAATTAATAGTCTGTAACGAATCAGAGAGTGTGCTGCTGCTGTTGTTGTTGTTGTTGTTGTTGTTGGTGTTGGTGAGAGGAGGGTGGGGCGGCGGTGGTGGGGGTTTCCAGCATTTCCATGAGGAACGTATCGATGGGGGCATCCCCGATGAGCTTAAAGAAGAACAGATGTTCCATGCACTTCAGACCGATGGAACGCAGTGCAGGTAGTCGAAGCAGCAGCTTAGCGAACCTACCCAAGATGTCGGGGTACTGGACCTTGCAGTACTCCTCGAGCGATGCGTAAACCTTCTCGCGCAGGATCTCCACATCGGTGCTGTTAGATAGACCTTTTGCGTCTGATATGGGGTTGGGGGAGGTTAGTGTTTGACGCAGTTATTTGTATAAGTGAACGTTGTATTAATTGTTATATTAGTATAATATATAGTACAAAGATTAAATATAATAATATGTATTGTTGTTATTTAATTTTGATGGAGTCTTTTCACCTATTCCAGCAACTTAAATTAGTTTTAATTATAACCACAAATAGCTAATTTCCCTTCGAAGCTGCTCTCATGTTAAGGAATACAGATTTTAATAAGAGCTGATAATTAGTAAATACAATTATATAAGATCACTTCTAAATATTATTTTAATAGTCCCGACAGGGTTTGAACTACTTCCTACTTGTAAAATGAGCTACCCAGTTAGCTACATATATATATATATATATATTAGTGATGTAATATTTCAATGTTCTTGATAATTTTAAATCTTTTTATAATTATTAAAAACGTATCAAAGAAAAAATAAGATATATTAATTTATTAATAAATATAATTATGTAATTAATAATAATTAAATATTTAATAATTATAATAGTATTAAAAATGATTAAATAAATAATAATTATTATATAATTATTAAATTATTATATTTGGGTTAGGTTTAATTTAAGTTATGTTACATATCTAATTAAGCGTTAAATATATATTTCAAAAATAGCATTAAATAGATTTAGGAATTAATATTTTGTGAGTTAATAATATTAAATTGCAAATCATCTCATTTTCTTCTGATGTATATTATATTAGAAATATACAGAATAGACATTATTTAAAATATTTTTAATTAATATTTAATAAAGCAAGGAGAAATTCTTTGGTAAATTTATGCTTATTCAAATATATTTTTATATAGGTTAATAAGTTAATAATAACTTTTAATCAAATTATTAGTATTAATAAATAAATTATACAAATTTAAAAATAGTTGATTGATATTTACTAATAATTGTATTAACTAAACATTTATCTGAACATTATTTGAATATATACCTGAACCGAAACTTAATTTTAAGATTTTATTTTAAGATAACTTAAATATATCTAAATATCCAAAAATTAATGATTTTAATCTGAAACGAAAAAAAAAAGATTTCAGATTAGAAAATTGACATTAAAAATTTTACAACACTAATATATATATATATACTACTATTAGTGAAGATACATAGAATACTGATGTTAAAAACATATATACTAACCAGGGTTAAATAGAACAATAGCTCTGAGACATCCTAATTCTGTTCTATCCATTTTCAATTCCCTCATCTTAGCAACCAATTCCGTTAGAACTCGATCAAAAATTGTACCTTTAGTGATTTAGTAACTTGATTATAAACACTAATCAGATCATGTTGATATTGCAACGGCATAACTAATGTTAAACATATACAACTTTATTATTAAAATTGGTATAGTAATATATATATATTATTATAATTATAATTTAATACTTTATTATATATATTTACCCAAATCTATTTATATATATATATTACATTGATTATAAATATAACTACACATCTATCAAGTTTAAGATTATAGATAATATATCACTGATCGCTGAATATGAAATAATTTTTATATATTTTCTACATCCGAGGGCCCTGAGAATAAAATGTATTATTTTCATCCATATCCTTCTCATGTAAATGCAAAATTCAGTCATAAAATTATCTAAATTATATAATTTATGAATTCTGATATTTTTTAAAATTGTACAATTTTTAATAATCACATTTTTTACTTTATTAATAATTATTAAAATATATGTTATTATATATAGTCTAATTTATCATGTCTATCAGCAGATATCACTATATTATTATGAGTATATTTGTTTCATATTTATTTCATTTTTGTTTATGATTATTTGAAAAATATGCTTTATAAATTGATAAAGACTATACAAATTGTTACTAAATTTTAATAATAGTGTAAACTTAAATTATCCATGATATATTAAAATATTATATAATAGAAAATAAAAATAAAACTAAATATTATTGAATTTCAATGATATATTTGAATTCAGTATAAACAACTAAATAAAGTGAATCTTGATAAGTTTTATTAATTAAAAAAGGTGTTATTTTGAACAGTATAATATATATATATATTGAACTTTAAACCAAAAACAAATCTAAACATAAATATATTATATACATATATAAATATTTACATATACTTGTGTATATATATAATATACACAAATCAAAGGATTGATTATTTTTTATAAATTGATGTTATTATTAAATTATTATTAAATAATATGTGTATAGAATACATGTTATTTGGAACACTATAATATATATATATTGAACTTTAAACCAAAAACAAATCTAAACATAAATACATATATATTTATTTTCGTTTGGATTTATATATATATATACATATATAATACTTATTATATTCATATATAAATATTTACATATACTTGTGTATATATATTATACACAAATCAAAGGATTGATTATTTTTTATAAATTGATGTTATTATTAAATTATTATTAAATAATATGTGTATAGAAAGAGCCACTAAACAGGAATTAAGGTATTATGGTATTACAATCCATGTGACATCATTTTATATATCACTTACAAAAAAATAAGAATATTATTTAAAAAACAATATTATTAAAACTATTTAATTATAATAAATAATCAATGTTATACTCTTGGATTTTGTATGATATTAAGTAGATATAATTAGATATAATGGTGATATATGAAATATTAAACTCTATTTGAATAGATATAACTTAATATTAATGCTTTATGGGGTTACGCTTAACCTGAGCATTCAATGTAAAAAGGATTTTTTGTTTTTTTAAAAGTCTATTAATCTAAAAATAATTAAGTTATTTTAATTCTGTAATCGGCATATTATAGTGTGGATTGTTATTTACAAGAAAATAAAGTATTATAAGATATAATTATTTATTTTCGGAAATACAATACATCTAGTAATAGTAAACAAAATATTTGTATTTATTTTTATTTGAAACTATTTTTATATATGATATAATGAAAATAATTGAATAAGCCTTTATTTTTATAATAAACATAATAGACATATAAAGTGATATATATATATATATACTGAAAATGTCGTCAAGTTACAAGCATTATTTTGAGAGAAATAGACTTTTTTAAATTAGGCTAAAATAATTATTCTGAGATAATCAGGTTTGAAGAAATTACATCTAAAATATTTATATACAAAAAAGGTGATGTTTAAATTTAAAAGAATTGTAAAAGTTTGATTTGTATGCTGATTATTGATCGTTTTATGATGTAATATTTGGATATATTATAGATAAATATATACTTTATTACATT
Organism: Osedax fenrisi; assembly: GCA_964019155.1. Lineage (NCBI taxonomy): Eukaryota > Metazoa > Annelida > Polychaeta > Sabellida > Siboglinidae > Osedax > Osedax fenrisi. The sequence goes on along the minus strand of OZ025240.1, from coordinate 25,708,043 downwards.
TATCAACAACAAAATTATGTTTTATTTTGACTGATTTTTTCAGGTCAAGCGTATCCCCTTAATAAATAGTAAAATGTCAGCAGTTTAAAATTTATATATGGATAGGGTTAGCCGAGAATTGGTTTTTGGGTTTAAACCTTTTGATATATTTTGTGGTTTTTCGATTTTTTATATTAATAAATTATACATTTAATATTTTAATTCTAATAAATATACATATAATATAAATTATATTATGTAACTAATTCTATATTTTAAGAAAATATATAAATAATATTATAAAATTATATAATATTAAAATATGAATATAATAAGTGGTATTACCTCCTTGTATTACTATTAAAATCAAATTCTATAGAATAAATATAATATTTTTAATGATATTTTAATTTTTTTCTATTGAATTAAAATATCATTAAAAATATTATATTTATTCTATAGAATTTGATTTTAATAGTAATACAAGGGAGGTAATACTACTTATTATATTCATATTTTAATATTATATAAATTTTATAATATTTGTTTACAATAAAAATACAATTTGATAGAAATTGATTCAATAAAAAAAATATTGTATTACAATTCTATAGAATAAAATTACATAAAAACTAATACAATAGAAAATATTAAAAAATTAACCTATAAAGCTGCGTTCACATATAGCGATTTTGCTTGCAAAATCGTCGAGACAGAATTTTGCATACTATTTTGCAGCAAAATACTCAGCAAAATCGCAGCGATTTCACCGGAGTGTTAACACCTAGCAAACATTTTCGTCTACGATTTTGTCGAACTTTGAACTTTGAACGTTACACTTGCGATAATACAATTATTTATTATTTCAATTATAAATTTATTTTATTATTATAAAATTTGATTTACATAATTTGTTAAGTTTATACTTAAAGATAATAGTCGTATAAATATAACATGACATTTTCTTTAAATTATAATGCATTTCATAAGTATAAGTATTACTCAAATTATAATAATAATAATGTTAATAATAGAAAAATTATAGCAAAATATTTATTAAGTGAATATTTTAATATAAAAAGAAATAAAAGACATCCAGTGCTATTTCCTGCAACAGCTTGTTTTTAATTATTTTATTACAGTAGTCCCGATTCGCGGGATCCCATAAACAGTGACTCTCGTAAAACAAGATTATATTTGATACTTTATTAATTTCTTCCGATATTTTTAATAATGCTCATTTATTGTTTATCAATAATTATAGAAAAGTCTTTGCGTTTGGACAACATTTTGCACATATAGCAAACATGTTTGCTATTCATTTTGCTGCAAAGTTGCTGCGATTTTGCAGTGATTTTCCTCGTGAATGTTTTTTGCTGCAAATTTTGCCGTGGTGTTCACACCTGGCGATTTTGTTCGTCGTGATTTTTGCTGCAAAGTTGCTGCGACTTTGCAGCAAAGTCGCTATATGTGAACGCAGCTTTACAAATAAGGTATTTTTATGATTTTGATTTCACTGTTTTTATATATTAAATTAATATACTTCATTCTTGTATATTATACAATAAATTAATAATAATCTATACTTTTATCAATATTTATATTAATTATTTTATACCTTTTAATTTTTTTTTGATGAAAAACCACAAAACCTCATTAAAAAACCAAAAACCACAGTATAACCCAAAAACCACAGCAACATATTTTGAATTTTTGGGGTTTTTGCCATCCTTGATTATGGAATACATGTGTTTAAATTTAATATTATTAATATAGTAGTTAACAAGAAATGTAAACATTAATTTAAATACACTATCATCACTAATACAATGCTTATATGGAGGTATCGACCAAATAAAGCCTAGGCTTTCACTGATCCTCCATAGACGTATGATATACATAGTATGTCGTATGTCTATAAATTGATTTCATTCATCCATTCATATTGCTACGTATTAATACTCGCGTGTGTAACATAACTAATGTATATTAATAATATGATGTCTACAACACGATCATATCGGTATTTAAATAATTAGAACAGTAAACGAGGTTTATATTTAAAAATGTTCTAAAATAGATATTCATTTCATCATATGCAGACTAAGCTAGTTCGTGAGCTTTGCAATTTATGAACACTACAATGTAATATATATTTTCGCCTAGATATATTAGATATTAAAAAATAAATTTTTTTTGTAAATTAATCAATTATTAGGCTACTACCTAGAACATATTACTGACAGGAAATTGTCATGGTATAGATATAAAATAAATTAAATATACTATTTTTAATATTTATAATATAGCTACTATAAATTATTTAATAGAGTAACTACATATGATTATCATATAATAAAACAGTTTATTACTGTAGTAAATAATGATAAATTCTGGGAAATATATATTTGTAGGAATGTACCTTAAAATAAAAGTATATATTTTTCAAAATTATTCTCCATATACAAATTATTTTCTCAAAGTTAAGGGTGCAAGCTGGCGTTAAATATGTATAATATTTTTATTTTTTTATTTTTTTTATTACGTATTATCCATGTTCAGTATCTTATTAATCACATTATAAAATATTGTTAATTATTTTTGAGTATTTCTATCAATATAAAATGTTTAATTTATCTATTACAATTTTTCAATAAATATTTTTTAATTTTGACATAAAACTCTAATTTTACAGGTTTTATCTAGTTATATTGAAAAAATTAAGAAAAATATTCAATTGTAAAAAAGTTAATAATAGTTATGTCAGCATGATTGGTCAAAAATAATTATTCTGAGTAAATCAAGTTTAAAATATAATATATGAATATAAAAAATATGAATATACAGGTACAAATAATATAATATAAACAAAATGAATAATGTAATGAACATAATTTAAACACCATTTAAAAGATAATATATGAAATATTATAATTTTTTTAATAAAATTTAAAATCAATTTTTTCTGAAAAAAATGACGGTAAGGTGTCCCCTTAAATAATAAGCCTTAAACATCATGAGTCATGATTCATGACTGATCATCAGGTCATTATTAATATATAACTTTGAACCTAGAATTTACAATATTTTCTATAAATTTAGTCTTGATTTTGAGATTAATATGATAATATTAAGGATATATTTGAATATATATAAATATGTATTATCAAGAGTCTTGATTCAAAACATATTTATATCACCATATTTAAATAATATTTATATATTAACTATATATATATATAGACCAACTATAACTAATTAAAATATTAAAAATGTCACCATTTTAATAATCATATTTATTTATAGAATTCTTTTTAATACGAAAGCTGAATTTGTAAAAATAAACCATATTTACCGAAAATACCATTAAAATCATCAATAAAACTTAAACAACAACGTATTACTACTCTGACTACTACAATAGTATGTGTTAACCTACACCCGCCTGATGGGCAATACTTCTGTGCACGTGGAGTCCAGTAGACAACAGCAGACCATCTTTAACTGCAATAGATCTGTGAGAGAAGCCTGCAATCAGGAGCTCATTCCAGCCTGGGGTAACAACGGGGGTAATGGGGTAGTAACGGGGGCTTAGTAACTGTATCAATCAACTTCTACGTGGTATTACTAGTATGTGCCTAAGTTATTAGTAGTATATTCACATGAACTTAATGCATCACTTTCTATTATTTGATTATCAATTATTTATAGTAATTATATAAAATTACATAAAAGTGAAAGATTAGATAGAGATATATATATATATATATGGAGGGATTTAGGGAGAGAGGTAGATAGATGCATTTATCTGTTTTCATACGAAAAAACAACCCGAAATCGGCCTATAAAACTTATTTATTATCTATTCATTTTATAGCATTTACTATATATAGGTAAAGTCAAAGATTTATTATATAAAGTATATATATATAAACTGCATGATATTGATGTTAGACGATATCGTGTGGCTATGTTTATGGTGTGGAACCAGCTTTATACACAAACACACATACATACAGAGGTGATAGGTCACAACTGATGAACCTGCTCTGAGAAGGATGACCTGATCATCAACCAAGAGGTCAGAGAAGTGAGGGATCATCTTAGCCCACTCGACCAATGAAAACAGTTGTTTATCGGCTGCCTGGCAGATGTTTGTTACCGGATCTTTCTGTGATATCGGAGTCGATTGTTAATAATATCATTAGTTAAAAAGTTGTTAACATCAATTTTATTATTTTTGTATACAAAATACTTCTTTATAGTATGATTTTAGTATTTATCAAAAAATTAAACAGATGTACGGGGTCAAGTACGTATTTGTATTTTATTTGTATTTTTATTTGTATTTAAATACGCTGATTTTGTGTATTTGTATTTGAATAATTATTCAGTGATTTGTATTTGAGTGTCGTATTTGGTGTATTTGATCAAATACAGTTTCAAATATACTTTTAAAAATATTAAAAATATTTTAATTTAATAATTTAATAGAATGTAGAATTTAAACAATTACCAAAGATTTTCCGAAGGAAAGATATAACACTTACGCGAAATCGTGTAATTCGAATTTGTATACAAAATACCCTGGTGCCACCTATAGCGGGTTACTTTTAGGAACTATGCGTTGTTTATAATGTAAATTCGTATTTAACTATACACTTTTAAAATGTTAAATAATATGCTATAAATTAATATTTATATGATGAAAACTAAGTGTTCATTACTAATATATAACAAACAAATATGATATGTATGTTTTAAATGCTATAAGTATATATTTAGTGAGTAAAGCTAATTTATATTGCATGTAATTTAATAGAGCAATGAAAACATTGTTGTATGCAAACAGAGCCGAACCTAAATCTATTTCAGTGATTTCGATACTACTGCTAGCAGCGGTTGGGGCTATTACTAAATTACATTGCATGCATAGGGAGTGTTATATCTTTGCTTCGCAAAATCTTTGCAATTACTATATGAATGTACAAAAATTAACAAATAATTTACCATTTATATTAATAATAATAATAGAAAGGTTTATTGACTCAGAAAACAATGGAAGTTTATGTGCCTCAAGATAAATAATACATTTAAATAATAAAAATTATATAATAGAACAATAATTTTCAAAGAATGTTATGAATACTATATAAATAAATTTATGAATTTATATTTTATATAGAAAATTGATGTGTTATAAATTACAACTTATACCAAGCAACCAGTCTATTGTTTACAGTTTTTTATTTTATTGATTTTATTTAGGGATTAAATATATTTTAAATAGATTTCAATTAATTATTTTGCAATCTGGTATATGGATAATGATTATTATTTTATATAAAATATGATCATATGATTTAAAATATGATTAAATCATATGATTTAATAATTAATGTATTAATATTTGTATTTTATATTTGTATTTGTATTTGATAAAATGTATTTTTATTTATATTTGTATACAAATATAATAAATATTTATATTTGTATTTGATTATTTAAGAAAAATTTATTTGTATTTGTATTTGATAAAGTATATTTGACCCCAACCCTGTCCATGATATTAACATGTATAAATAGAAATGATATAAAAAGTTTTTTGAATATGTTATGAAACAAATATATAAATATTGAATGCATTGTAAAATCTACATTATTAACTAATGTATATTATTATATAATGTAAATTTAAACAAAATAAAAACTAATTTGTTTACATTATATTATCTATGAGGAAAATACTATATCTTATGATTGTATAAATATTTGTATATACATAAAAACTATTATAATAATAAAACTAACTGTTTTTGCTTTATATTAATAATAAAATAGAATGATATTTTCATAAATATACTTAGAAATATGCTTATATTACATTGTATATATAAAAATATATATATTATCCCACGGACGGCCGATTGCTCACGCACAGCGTAGTCCTAAAACCAAAAAAAGTAAAAAGTAGTATAAATATAAAACACACAAAAACTGAGTCAATTCAATGAATACCTGTGATATTTATTTTGAATAGACCTTTGTATCTCTGCCTATCTATTTACATTTGAATATGTCAACTGGTTGTAAATAATATTTTCATGAGATTACATTTCAAAGATAGAGAAAATTGCTATTTTTAAAGTATAATAACTAGTGATGCAATAAATGATGCTCAAATATAAAGCATCAATGTTTTCTCAGTTATCTAAAGTCTCAACTCGACCCGGGCTCGTTTTTTCCGAAAAAGAAAGTCTCGGCTCGGTAATAAGTAGCTATAAAAGATCAAATTAATTGAGTATCAATTAATTGAATTCAGTATTATTATATAATATACTCATAATTAGCATAATATATAAACTAGTTTACATTGTACCCAAAGTTATATATGTGTAATTCAAAGAAATATATTATATATATATATATATATATATATATAAATACAAAAACATGCACACACACACACACACATATACATATATATATATATATATATATATATATATAACTACACAGTGTGTATAAATTCTATACACAACATTTAGTTTTATTAATTTAAAAATATATTTTTATTTTTAAATGTTTCATTTGTTTCGATACATAATTATTTTGAAATATTTACATTCCTAATATATATATATATATATATATATATATATATATATATATTAATTTTATTATACTATTATTGATTGTTATAAATTATATTTCTCATAGAAACATGATTACATAAAAGATCATTTAAAAGATTATTTTTCATATATTGTAAATTTATAATAATAAATATTGTGAAAAAAGTCACGGACCCAGTAATTATAAATAATACTACACTAAATACCTAGATCATGTATATTTTAATTTCATTGACATATAGATCAGTTAATTTAAATATAAAATTATAAAACAATGTAATTTCATTAATTAATTATAATATAATTAATTATTGTTAATTTTAATTTATATATATTTACATAATTTTTGTTGTTAATAATGTTTACATTAAATTTAAAATACAAATTGTAATGTTGTTATTATTATAATGATATTAACCAAATACACGACATTGATGATATGGAAATTTCATTTATAATTTATTAATAATTTATTTAATAAAATAATTTATTTTTAAATAAACATTATATACAGTGGTTTAGACAATTTTCAAAAAAGAACACATAAATTTCAAAAATATAAAGATAACTTGTTTTAAATCCTATAATATATATAAAATATATTATTACATATTTATGCATTTTAATTTATATAATTCGACTGAATTATTTATAATATGCGTTTATAACTTACAAATATGTGCTTTTAACTTAAAGGGTTACATGCTATAGAGTTGTATGTGTAACAGTAACTATACGTATTATAAGAAAGCATAAATATAAGCTTTTACAAAATAATTAGATTTAAAATTTATTATTTTAATATTATATTTTAAAAATGTATAATTATAATGAGTATAATGATAATAAAATAAGCATAATGATAATAATGATATTGAAACTATATATCACTACATCATAACATGCATAGCCAATAAAGTAAAAGCAATCTTACTGCATATCGGGCTTGTGCCATTAATGGGTGGGGGGTGGAGAAGTATTTGTAACGCTTACATGTAAAAGATAAAGACAAAATGGGTCTACTAATAAATTTCCAACTACAGAGTTACTAAAGTAAAGTGTCATTTTGTTTTACTATATAGATAGAATTCAAATCTAAAAATATATCTACTTTATATGATCGTAAGACTAGAATTATATAATAAAAAATGAACTTTAAGAAAATAAAATAATTCCTGAAATCAGGTTTAGTTTTTATTATCAGTATACAATATTTTAAAATTAATATACATTTATATGTTCAGAAGTACCTAAAGCTTATGACTCCGTCGAAGCTAGCTCTAATAACCTGAGCATCAACGTAAGAGCAGTTCTTAGGCTCGACGCTGAGCTCGGCGTCGAAGATCTGCTCGACGGGCATCTCAGAGTTGGCGCTGGACACGAACGAGGTACCCTGACTGGAGTCGTCCCCTTCGAGCTTATCTTTACCTCTCTCCTCCTGTACGGCTGTACATGAGTGCGTGAGTGTACGTTATATAGTGGTTTAAAGCATCGTTCTAGCTTGTTATTCGTGTTCTATTGTTTATTATCTATTGATGCCCGTAATCGCCTTGCGTTTTTGTGGTCAATAAAATATATCATAATAATAATAAATGATATTATAGGTATATTACAATATTTACGCAGTGGTAGTAGGTTCATTGCTAGACTTCATTACTAGTACTCGCGTTAAAGCTGCAGCCACATACGTGAATATTCACAACTATTCACCGCTAATAATCATCACGGCTTGTATAGCTATTTAATAGATACACAGCGAGTTAGATGTTTATGAATATTCGCTAATGAGGTTATCGTGCGAATATTCACAAGCATGATTTCAGCTTAAGTTAGCATATGCGCTAGTCCTATCATGTAGCACGGCTCTTGGGTAGAATTCAATGTATACAACTAATTAACAGTTAATTAAAGAAAGTATTATATTTCTATATTTCATATTGAGATTTTTTTTAATATGTATACATTTAATGTTGTCTTCAACCCGGATTTGAATATAGCATGGAAATCATTGTATAATTAATATATACATAGAGATACCAATATCAAGGATATGTATCTGAATGTAAACATATTCAGAAGTAAACAAATATTGAATAATTAAATTTGTAATCATATTTATTATATTATTATAAACACAAAACTTCTAATAAATGAGTATTATTATAATAAGTATTATTTTATCCAGGCCTGCATGTTCCTATTTTAGTGCTTAATAAACCGTTGATCATAATCATCATTATTATTATATTGATTGATAGAACATTAAACCTATAATCTAATAGTTACTCGGATGTTATCGAGGATCACGTAATAGTATCCACTCGCGTGGTTACGGTTACCGGGTCTTACCTTCCCTTTTCATACCCATGTTCAGACACTTTATGTAGCGACAATACTGGCAGCGGTTCCTCTGGCGCTTGTCAATCTGACACGACCTGTCGTCGCGACACGCATAGGTCAGGTCCTTCCTTACTGTCCTCTTGAAGAATCCCTTACAGCCCTCGCAGCTGTTTAACACAGTATGCACGGTATGTATACATGTATTATTATTAGTGATTTGAGTGAATAACAAATGCGTTTTAAACGTGAATAAAACGTGAACAAAATACAATAATTCATAATAAACAAAATATTTATAATAGGATATATTTTTATTAAATTAATTTTTTTTTAAACTCAACATATTTAATAAAATATATTTATATTATTAGAATGCTGCTCATCGAAAAAACAAAATAATGAAACATTATAAATATATATTATATAAAAAAATCCAAATAATTAATAAATTAAAAAAGGTATGAACGTTAGTGTAATCAGTGATATTGCTATACCATCACTATATATATATATATAACTATACTCTAATATAGAACGTATATAGAACTATGATTACATTAATTATAATTAAGTATTATGTAATACATAATATGTATACATTATTAATAAAATAATATATATATATATTAGAAAACATTGGGTAAAAACGAAAAACCGCATTATTGTTTACATCTCTAATGATTATAATAGTAGTATTAATTATAATCATTATAGTTTTAAATGCAGCTTTATTCAGTTGTAGATTCTCTCTTCTGACTCTATTAAATTATTTGTTATTCATACATATATACATTATTTTCTAAACTTATAAATATATATATATATATATAACTATAATTATTTAGATTATATTCTAAACGTTACAGACATATATGTCTATAAATATATACATTATATGTAAAACTTCCGCAAGTATATCTATTCAGTTAGATTCACCTAACTATATAACTATATTCACCTAACTGTATTATATTACGTTATTAGTACACGTATATCGACTACATAACTAGTAACCTGTATACTATAGTAGTACATTATAGTATATCGACTACATAACTAGTAACATGTATACTATAGTAGTACATTATAGTATATCGACTACACAACTAGTATTCTGTACACTATAGTAGTACATTATAGTATATCGACTACATAACTAGTAACCTGTATACTATAGTAGTACATTATAGTATATCGACTACATAACTAGTAACCTGTATACTATAGTAGTACATTATAGTATATCGACTACATAACTAGTAACCTGTACACTATAGTAGTACATTATAGTATATGGACTACATAACTAGTAACCTGTACACTATAGTAGTACATTATAGTATATCGACTACATAACTAGTAACCTGTATACTATAGTAGTACATTATAGTATATCGACTACATAACTAGTAACCTGTATACTATACTACCCCGACCCCTGATGTAGTAACCTGTAGACACCGTAGTGTTTGCCTGAAGCCCTGTCTCCACAGATAGCACAGATGTGTTTAGTGGTTGATGAAGCAGCGAATGTACTGTGGTGTGAGAGGTGGTGGTGTTAGTAGTAGTAGTAGTAGTGGTAGTAGTGGTGGTGGTCAGGTAGTAGTAGTAGTAGTAGTAGTAGTAGTAGTAGTAGTAGTAGTAGTAGTAGTAGTAGTAGTAGTAGTAGTAGTAGTAGTAGTAGTAGTAGTAGTAGTAGTAGTAGTAGTAGTAGTAGTAGTAGTAGTAGTAGTAGTAGTAGTAGTAGTAGTGGTGGTGTTAGTAGTAGTAGTAGTAGTAGTAGTATTAGTAGTAGTAGTAGTAGTAGTGGTGTTAGTAGTAGTAGTAGTAGTAGTAGTAGTAGTAGTAGTAGTAGTTGTAGTAGTAGTAGTAGTAGTAGTGGTGGTGTTAGTAGTAGTAGTAGTAGTAGTAGTAGTAGTAGTAGTAGTAGTAGTAGTAGTAGTAGTAGTAGTAGTAGTAGTAGTATTAGTAGTAGTAGTAGTAGTAGTAGTGGTGGTGTTAGTAGTAGTAGTAGTAGTAGTAGTAGTAGTAGTAGTAGTAGTAGTAGTAGTAGTAGTAGTAGTAGTAGTGTTAGTGTATGTGAAACAGTTTCATTAATAATTTCATAGAAGTGCCTACATCAACTAGGCAAGCTTGTCATGGTGATATGAACAATAGTGGCAGACTTATTGTATATGATATAGGTGATTGTGCCTAGGTGATTGCCTAGCTAATAATACTTATTGTTTATTTCTATACTTTATTCATGAGATATATATTCTATTCTGCAATGGATACAATCATTTGTTATCAGTATTAGTATAACAATTTTTATATTCTTTGATAAAAGCTGTTTTTTATGTTGAATGTTTTTATATACTATAAATTAGATAGTCAGTATTCAGTATAACTTATTTTTTATATTTTATCTAAACTTTCACAGTATATATTCACATACATTTCACATAATACTTCTTATACTAGAGAATAGATTATTGTTTAGTAACTAATACAATCTACCACCAGCACACTACTACTATACCAAGAGACATTCTATTTAATAATTCAGTCATGAAATACTAATACATTTAATATAGGTAATATATTTGATTATCTAGTTATTATCCATTTTATTTATAGACAGCTGTATGTTGCATGACGTACAGTTTGTGTATGTTACAACGATAGTGAAATGGTTAGGATACCTGACTTCTACCATGGTTAAGGTCTCAGCTAGGGATGATTGTACATAAGTGAAGCTAGATAGATCAATAGTACAGGATTGCTTTACTGCGATGAACTGACTGGCAATGTAAGAGTGCACACACACACACACACGTATTGCTATTTTTCATGATAAAATAATATTGTTTACGTTTGCTTGCGATGGTATCCAAATCAAATAATTATAAATAAATTGTAAATAAACATTTTTTAAAGTTTACATTTATCATTTGTATAGCACGTATATACATATATGATTAATAGAAATACGATATAATATGTTATGAGTTCTTTAGTTAGTCGATAATATGGTTACATATTTAAAATCAATATGTTCTGAATCATAACACGACATTTTAGTATATTAAAATGGGTTATCATTGACTTTCCACATACATACAGAATTAGACTAACTAAGATCTATGTATTTTAGGTAGATATACAGGAAGGTATTCGAGAGCCTGCTCAATAATAGAAGATATATTTATAAATTTATATGGTAACAGCCGTATTACAGTTTGTAACCAAATCGTTACTGATCAAAGTACGGATGTAACCATATGGTTACAGCCGTACTATGGTTTGTAACCATTAATGGTTACATGAAATACCATTTTGGTTTCTTGGGAATCTATATTATTTTATTTCAATATGTACACTATGTTTGTTTCGCATAGTGAATATTATTTTGCGAATAATATACTATCATATTCGCTATTTGTATATATGTGATATATATATTGTTAAATACACATTATAGAATTATTATTATTAATGATGTGTCTAAATAAATACTTTAACAACAACAACAACTATAATATGTTCAACAATTGTAACAATTTTAGTATTACAATCAAATCAAAAGTTATTTATATATTATATTATATATATATATTTATATAAAATAATAGTTCTATGATTCTGAAATAGTTAATATTTATTATAGCGAATGTTTCAAAGTTCTATTATCGTTATTGATAAAGAATAAAATGAATTTTCATTGCAGTACATTAACTAGATATAGGGAAGTATAACTATTACTATCATATGTGTGTGAATGAATACTGAAACACAGATTGGTTGTGGCATCATATCATAGTGATTACTTGAGCTCTCTATCAATAGTAAGCCGCTTATAACGAAGGTAGAGCTGCATCAAACCTACTACACTTGTGATACTTAGTCATTGCTTTCGAACGTAACCGAAAAGACAGCGATCTACATTATTACACGATAAATATTATAATACAACTCTGATATAACTTTAGGTATATTAATTTCAATGAGGGCTATCGTTGCTCAGTTATAAACCTAAAATACTGCTTCCACCGGGAGTAGAACCGGGGACCTGCTGCATGGAAGGCAGACTAGCATTAGCATCTGCTATATAGCAGTAATACTGAGTTCTAAGTTACAAACGTTAGACATTTAGTTCTACTCAAATAGTATAGGCTAGGTTTATTAGGAGCAATCGGGTTTACATTTAAATAGATATCAAATAATATATAATAATATACAATTTGTCTAGTTAGATAATTCGAATATTATTAGATATTCGCATGGTGCATCGTTTAGTACTACGTTAAGGGCAATCTTTAGAGGTCAGTCAATGTCATGAGATATGAACTATTATCTACCAGTAGATTACCAGTAGAAGATAATTGCAATGGGCAAAGACACAATTGAATATATATATATATATATATATATGTTCATTATACCACTAAAATTACCATTACCCAGAATGCACTAATGCAATACGATATAGGTTACAATATCACTGCGATGTATTCAGTATGTTTCGGCTCTATTGGAAATGTTGTGTGCTTAATTGTGTGCGGTTGTGTCCTTAATAATTTAGATGTTTCATTGATTTTTTATTTTTGCAATACTGAATCTATAAATTTATATGTATATATATATATATATATATATATATACTATATAATATATATATATATATATATATATATATATATATATATCTATTTATATATATATATAAATATATTTGAATATGTATACATGCTTATGCATAAATTAGGTAATTAATATATATATTTATATAATATATAATATATATAATATACATATTTTTATATAATTGAACTAAAGATATTATAATATAGATTACATATATAAATATGTATGTACCTTGATATAATCAAATAGATCTAATATATAAATAATCGTATTAATATGAATATGCTATCCGCACACATAATGGAGACATCAACTCAGTTTTATTATTTCTCGTTTTATAGCTCAGTAAATTTTATTTTTTTATTTTAATATTTCAGCCTTCACATTTACTCAGATAAAACGTAGCTGTCAATCAAAATAAAAGCGCAAATAATATTTATAATTATAAGAGCTGTCAATCAAATAATTGGCACAGTTATCGATGATTCATACTAAAAAATAATAACGTGTGAATGCATAAGAATATATATATATATATATATATATATATGTAATTGTGTATATTATTTGATAACATATAGAATATGAATAAAATAATAATATTAAATAAATAACATAATAATATATTCTACACATCGCTATAAAGAAAGTAGATAAGCAATTGATGAACTCAATGTATATAAAAGATAGATACGCAAAATACATATTTATCGATAAATTACATTAATGATTTTTATTGGATATTAGTTATATTATAAAGGTCAAATATTAAAAAGTAGGATTTTCGTAGAAATAGATAGAAGTTACTTGTATATCGATTGAATTAGATTTTATATATATATATATATATATATATATTAATACAATAGTATGATAGCTTCAAACTAAATACAATTATATGCGATAAATTATGATGAACGTTGATATGTTGTATTTTAAATATAACTATTATTTTTAGTACACATGGTATATTAAACTTATCATTATTATCAATACAAATATAAATAAATAATAATAATTTGAAATTTAATAGTAGGTTTTAATTGCAGGGCCTCTATCTTAATGCTATGTACTGGTATGGGCTGTCTAATATATAAGATTAGGGAAAAATACCCTAATGCTAAAGCCTACTTCTCATTCAATAATTAATGGATCGACCTAAAATAAATTGTAACTTATTTAGTGAATATGGCACTACAAAAATAACTATACAAAATTTCAAATTTTGTTGGGGATAGTCAAATAATTTTTGGTTAATTTTTTTGTAATTTTTGTAATTTTTTTTGTCATCTTTTTTAAACTTTTTTTTAATTTAAAAAAATATGTGTATAAAGATTATTATGTATTGTTATATTATATACATTCTCTGAAAAAATTAGTTAAATCGGTCAATTATTTACAAAGTAGTAGGAATTTGAACAAAAAAAAAATTATTCTGAGATAATCAATAAAGTTTTTTTTTATTTTTTTTAAATATTATAATTTATAAGATAATTGATATATAACTCCAATTTCAGAATAATTAGTTTATAATATATTGATATATTCATAATTTGTTTTAAATATTTGTAATTATTTATTATAAGATAATTAATATATAACTCCATTTTCAGAATAATTAGTTTATAATATATTGATATATTCATAATTTTTTTTAAATATTTGTAATTATTTATAATATATTGATATATAACTACAATGTCAGAATAATTAATTTATAAATATATATTTATTCATTATTCATGGGCTCGTTGAGCAGATTTTCTTTGAGGCATAATAGCATAGATTTATAGTAAACTATAAATCTATGAATAATAGTATAACAAATAAAATTTCTTGAAGGAAATAATGCTATCAATCAATACCTATCATTTTTACTTGACCAATGAAACGATTGATATATATATATATAACCTTTGACTATATGTATTTACAGAATATATTACTCAAAACGAATGCTAAAAACTGTTTAAAAATCAATCAAATATAACCTTATATGTCTAATTGAAAAAGTTAATATTTTATTTGAATTACGTATTTTTCTCCAGCTATTTTTCATTGAAATTTTTAAAGTACATGTTTTAAAACGCTTTTTAATACTTATACGTAATATTTTCATTCAAAATTTTAAAATCTAATACTTTATATATTAAATATTTGAATTCAATCATAAAAAAAAATTGATAAATTAATTTATTTTGATACCCGTACATAGCCTTAAAGTGACTTACACTACATTCAATTGTTCATCTACTTTATTTATTTCAATGATCCCACAATGTAATTCTTTGTTTATTATTTAACAATAATATTAATATTATAACGTTATAAAATATCTCCGACAAATAACCAAACAAAGATAGAACAAGTTCTATATTTGTCGGAGCTAATATAATTATAGAACATATCAATTTACAAAGCTATTCAAACTATTTTACTGAGCTATTCAGCGTAGCGGAGGTAAACACTGATTGATGAAAACGGAATATAATACAATCACTAGATAACTTAACAAAATAATATTTTCAAATATATTTATAAGCAGGTATAATAATACCAAGGAAACGATACAAATAATATAACATATATGAGAAATTATATCAACATACATTTGAAACATAGATATTTCGCATAATCCTATATTGATTCACCTATAGGTGTTGAGTTTACACGCAGGCTTTACAGACTGATCTATTATGCGCTAATCTATTGTGAATGTGATAATATGCATATATAATGAGTGTTAATATGTACAATAGCGGCAATTAACATTGTTAATAATTAATAGAGTGGAAATAATAGATATTATTAATAATGATGAATCACTAACATATAGGTCACGGGTGGCTGGGATTAAAACATCGCAATACATGTCACTTAATATCATAATATGCATCATCTACGATATATACGTAATGTATAATATAATAAATTAATACACACAAAATAAAACTATGTATAATTTAACTAACTATAAAACATTATTATATAACATATATATATCATATATATGTTATATATGTTATATATGATTTATATTATAACTTATTAACTACCGTATTATAATCCGTTTGTTACGCTATATACTGGTGAAGGTTGCATCTGTTGCATGTAGTCAGTGTTTAAATAAACGAATCATTCATTGGTTAATACTGGGATATGATGAGGCGTACCTTCACATACGTATAGGTATCAGAGGACATGTATACAGCTATAGCTACAGAAGGAGCGGATGCAGACCTGTGAGGTACGTGGGCAGGAGGGGAGCCCATCGTGGATGTAGGAGACTGCATCTGGTGAGGAGTACTTCTCGCCATCGAGGAGGACATCTGGTAGGACACGAGTTCGGGGGTTAGATTAGCACCATCTAGCTTAACACTACTGGTTTAGCACTCTTTAACTTAGGACCAGTTGGCTTAACATCGGTTAACACCACTTAGCTTAGCATTGATTGGCTTAGCTTAGCACCGGCTAGATTATCATTGCTTAGATTAGTACTATCTTGCTTATTATCATTGACCTAGTTTAGCAACACCTAGCAGCTCTCACAGGCACCAAATAGAGCTACTATAATGTATTCACATCTACTGTATTGCATACACTATACAAAGTTACTATAGTACTTATATCTACTTACCATTATTGTAGGCCATAGTATCAAGGTCACTAGTCAATTGTATTGATTTGAAATGATTATATTATTATAGAATGCTATAGAAATATTTGTACTTTGGCTCAATTATACTAGCAATGCAATACTAGTTTTATATTCATAAAAACAGAAAATGTATTGAAATAAGTACAATAGAAACTTGTGTAAAGACCTGAGGTGAGATGTGTTGCTGTTGTTGTTGTTGTTGTAGCTGCTGCTGCTGTTGTTGTTGTTGTTGAATTTGTTGTTGTTGTTGCTGATGTAGTTGTTGTTGTTGCTGTTGTTGCTGCTGTTGTTGCTGTTGCTGCTGCTGTTGTTGCAGTCTTTGTTGTTGTTGTTGCTGTTGCAGTTGTTGTTGTTGTTGTTGCTGATTTAGACCAGTAAAGAAATTTCCATTTTGATTTTGATAAGTTGAGTTTTGCGCATTCAAAGCAGCATAACCATTGTTAATATTCTAAAAATAGATTATAAAATATAGATATTATTTTTGAAAATATTAATGTATATATATAAATATTACGTAATACGTGATTTT
This sequence comes from Osedax fenrisi, assembly GCA_964019155.1. Taxonomy (NCBI): domain Eukaryota; kingdom Metazoa; phylum Annelida; class Polychaeta; order Sabellida; family Siboglinidae; genus Osedax; species Osedax fenrisi. Next base: position 25,690,276 of record OZ025240.1, on the reverse strand, counting down.
TTGAAAATATTTATAAATCTATATATAAATACAGCATAAGTGACGCATGATTAACCTGATTTTGACCGTAAGAAGGTGATGACGATGTAATAATATTCAATTGAGAAATGTCAGGTTTTATATCCTGTAGATTCATAAACATATATTATTTATATATAATATTATCAATTTCCTTGGTAGTAATTCTAGAAATAATAATCAAGTTTAGGCGTAAATGTATATTAAATTAATTTTACTCAAATTTCCTTATAATAAGTATACATATGAATTGTAGTGGTATTAACCATAGCCGAATGCTGAAGTAAATTCGCAGAATTCATGCTGGGGTCCATGTTGTCAAACCTTTAATAATGTTCATGTTAGTAATTAACACAATATAATTGTTAATAATACATTTGTAATTATTTAAATTAATTTTAATATATATAATAATAAAAAGTAAAGTTTAAAAATATAATAATTAAACGGTATTTGATGTTCTAAACAAATTAATTTTGTAATCAATTTTTGGTTATACTTGTAATGAATTGCAATGTAACTAATACTTATAGTATAATTATACTTAACGGATGAAATATTAATTTTTTATATTAAATTTGAACCAAATATAAAAGTTATGTGTGGATTAAAGATTATTTTGAATTCCTAATTTTAGTATTCCTCATCTTATCTGTACGAGGGTATGCAATGTATTCTAATTTTAGCTAGATTAATATTCAATTCCGTAAAAGTACCCGTATATATATGGGTAACAAATTGTTAACAATATATATATATATATATATATATATATATATAGATAATAGACTATATCTATCTCCTGATATTTGAGGAAAGCAAGCGTATCTCTTAGTGGTTTATCCCACTTTAGTAAAAGAACACTTGATCTTTTTAACTGCTCGAAAAGTTTGCTGCACTTAGGTGTAGATTGTTATTATTGTTATATCGGCGGATTCCTTTCATCCCACACATTAAGTTAGGTGAAGTTGTATACTTATAACCATATCAGGCTCTAATGTGCCTTCAAAGTGACATGAATACGACTAGGTGGTGGTGGCTTAAAGAGAATCCGTCGTTATTTGTAATTGACACCGTTCTTTAGGGCGTTTACCCAACTGCACCCGGGGTGCGCACGTAACCCCGTAATAAACAACACGGCATCCGTATTCAACAATTAATCTGAGCGCATTGTCTCCTATTGATTTATCACCGCGTCAACGTATCGCATTACATCATACCTTCACATTCGTTTATTATTAATATGTAATGTTTATTACCCTTCGGCATTGTTTATTAATCTGTTTTGGGTTTTATGTAATTTTATATTATATTTAAATTGTATGTAAACAATATATTGATATCGACGTAATATCAATATTATTGATATTACGGTATATATAAATTATATTATTTTTGATATATATATATATATATATGTGTTTATGTGAGTATATATTTGTTAATAAATGTAGGATATGAAATATAGCTACTAGCTGTATATTATTCGTATTACGAAATAATTCACATTTATTTAAATTAGTTACTCTCTTGAATATGTTAGCTTAACATATAATCTATTATATTATACATCATTTTAAATAACTAATATAATGATATTATTTAAGGAAATAAGAATATGCTAATAAGAAAAATATTAAAAATCACTTTTAATTCATTAAATTAATTTACTATTAAAATTTACAGATAGCTGTTTTTAAATTATTAAATATTCTAAATATAGCAAAGAAATTGTCTAGATGGTATCATGAGTGAAGCTAAATCAGATATCATTATAGGTTTTATGTTTAGAAGTAGCACCTAAATATAACATTACTTTTTCCATGAAAATATTTGATCATAAGAATAATATGTAATTTATTTCTTTCTCTTATTAGTCTTATCAGACTATAACTAAATATAAATATTTAAATACATTTTATAAATACATGTATTATAAATTATCACTAATAATTTAACTGTATTTAATAAATATATTATGGTATATATGTATATATATATATATATATATATATTCATATAATAGTAGATATACAATGGCAATAATTACAACTGTCATTATAAGCTTATTAATAGTGAAGGACATATCACCATGTCCTTATTGTATGTAAGCAGATCAGTTTGCCAATATCAATGAATGCTATTCTCCACCCACTTCTATTGTTGTATAAGATTAGGACACACCTCTATATTTGTAACTCTCTATATGTAAACATAGTATTAGTAGAATGCAAGAAATTCTTATTCATTATAAATATATGTTTCATATAAGAATTCTAATAATGTAAAACATATTTATATATATATATATATATATATTACAAATATGAGCACAATGAACATGTATGTCATATTATACAAAGGTGTGTTATGGGTGATGAGGCATACTAGGTTGTGCTACTTCAATACAATAATCAGTGCCAGTGATCTCTCATCACACATCTGTGATTTCAGTATTTGACCTATGACCTCATGTATATTGCACAATCTCATCATCTATCACACTTTACCTCACCTCGGTCAGTGATATCATCGCTGTATCTAGTATGACTACGTTCGCTAGTGAATAAGCTCTACGCATGACTTAGATTACGGTTCTAACGTCGTCGAAATATAAATTATTAACGCGGCCATATTGCATCATCTGATTGTATTTACTGATTCCGGTATTCAGTATCATATTTACAAGAAAACCTAATAATCAGAGTGGTAAACTGGATATTTTGGTCTACCACCCATACCATTAAAAATATCAATCATTTCATCGGAAGAAAAACTAATCGTTTTATTTATCTACTTACGGCTACATCTTAATAATGTTCAATCTTTCACCACCACCAACACCACTACTTGAACTATCAATATAACTGTATTCCTTGAATCCATAACTAACACCCCCTTTAGTGGTTAGTCTTAACAACATACCTCTACACTGGGTCACTAATCATTAAATAGACGTAGACCTTATACAAGCATCTCAACCTACATTGAGGTCAGGGATGTCTAATTATATCCCCGACTCGGAGAGATACACGCATAGAGTGCACAAATCTACATATTTACACAACGTGTACACTTATATACACAACTTATACATCTTTATACAGTTTATAATACACTGTATATACCTATATATATATAACACGACCAATACTCTACCTTCACCTAATAAACAACTTAACAGCTTACCCATTTAACTATAGACATACTTAGCCTAACTTAAGTATAACGTGGTATCCCTTGTACGAAACCGATGATATCACTCAAACGATGTACCTAAGGTATTCGACGAATACTCTACGATATTAACTAATTATAAGTAGCGTAATACAATCGGGTCGTGTTCGCTCTTGATCAGCGCGTGTGTAATATGTATCATAATCAATAGGTTACAATCAGATATTGGTTATGCTGGCATGTAACATGTTTCTATATTTATATACGCAGAATAACTCTGCGTGATATCATCGTTAATATGATATATATTTAACATTATTATCTGGTTAACTACATAAATTACATATTGTAATATCTAATATGTAAACATAATTTAAATTATAAGTTACAATTTATAACTGTGGAGTGTACATTTCTTTTAATCAGATTGTAACTAATATCTAGGAAGTATTACATAATAGCTATACTCGATAACATAGACTCTTCGTACTAGCACATTGTATTACTTACTTATTTTATTAAAAACGTTAATATAATATAATTAATAAATATTATAAACTAAGATATATTGTAATATATAAATGGTAAATAATATATTTGGTATATATTATTTACTAATGATATTAGTCAGATATATATAAGTATTATTAAATAAACTTTTAAATTTTATATTAGTAAATATTTATAAAACATATATTAGTGTGTTATTACTAATAACTTATTAGTGTATGTTTCTAATTATAAAAGTTAGTTTCATAATGAAACTTTTATTTGTTTACTAAATAATTAATTTAAGGTTAATTCCCAATAATGGAAAAATTTATAGTAAATAATATTTAATAATATACTAAATATTATATACTAAATAATAACAATATTATCACTTAACAATAAATGATGTAGTTTTTGATTTATATTTTAATATATGCAATAAAGATGATTATATTTTTGAAAACTAAAAATTAGTTCATTCATTTACGTGAATTTAATGAATAGGGTGCATCGAGTAATATAATTCAAAATTATTAAATAAACGAGATATAATTTAACTATTTTAGTACGTAAAACATTATACGTTATAGAAATATATGACGTGTTACGACTAGGTTTTAGTTGTTTTATTTAAATAACAAAAATGTAATCAACCTAATATCCCATTTTAGAAGAAACAACAAATTATTGTAAATATATATATATAACAAATATTTTATTAATATTATTAATTTAACAAATTTGAAAATAAATTATAATTAAAATTATTTAAAAAATATATATTATTATAAAAACTGATACATAATAAATTCTAAAAAATATAATAAATTATATATATATAATATAATATATATATTTATTATAATACGAATGCTAGTAAATGTTATATTATATAAAAATTATATAAATTCAATTCATAACAAGTATTTTGTACCAAAAAAAAAAGTCAATTCAATTTTTCATTTGTATGAAATAACTTGTACCCTTATATAATATATAAGTTATATTGTTATATCATATATAATATATTACATATTTTTGATATATAAATATTAAATATAATTAATATTATAATATTATATTAAATTAATAATTAATATCATATAATTATTATACTATTATAATAATAGTATAATACTAAGTATTAATAATAGTATAATACTAACTTATTAACTAAGTATTAATAATAATTATTTAATAGTTAATAACTTAATTAACTTATTAGGATTATACAAACTAATTTATATTATTTAAATATTTTAATAAATGTACATCATGTACTACATGTCAAGCAAGTATCGTTAAAAATATCATAAAAGAATAGTATTATTATTATAATAAGATTAAAATAGTATTTATCCTAGATTAAAAAGGGTATTTATAATTATTATCATAATATTATTATGACATAATAATTATAATTTTTTATAATTATTATTGTAAACAAAATCTGTCAATTTTATCTGTAAAATGTGTAGTTATACATTAATATAACTTTTTTTAAATATATATAAAGTATAATACTTAACTAACAATTATAATAATATTTGATACGTACAAGGTTCAACAATCAGACATAGAGAATAAGCATATTCATTAAATTATTAAAATATGCACAAAAGTTCAGAATTTCAATTCATGCAAGTAGTTTACTAATTATAAATCATACGTCAATTCAATAGTTAATATCATACAAGCAGTCATTAATATGATATATATTTATAATTATTATAGGGTTACCTACATAAATTACATATTTTTATATATATGACCATATGTAAAAATAATATATTAATAATAATTAACTAATTTCGTACCCAAATAAATAGCCTGGATTATTTACCAAAGATATTGTATCAACGATCATGTTATATTTTATACTAAAATCAGAATCCTAAATTAGTAGACCACTAATGTAGACCAGTTATGTAGGCCAACTTATATAAATATCATCGATATAAAGAAAGTTATCTTTATATCGAGTTGTCTTTCTTTATATCGATGATAAATATATGATAGATGCCTATGATATATTATTTATTTATTGAAGATTATTTATTTATTGAAGATTAATATAAATTTATATATATTTATGTATATATGTGATGGAATATATATATATATATATATAGCTGATAGTTTTTTAATTAAATTATGTATATAGGTAAATAGTGCTACTAATTAATAAATATGTTGTGCCATTCGTATTTCCCGAAGATGTTAATTTTAAATTATATTTTACCAATAGTTAAAAATAAAAATAAAAGGTCGAATGATTCCACTAAATACCGACCTATAAATATATATAATCTTATTTGCCTAGAGCTAGAAAGAAACTCTCTAGCTTTATGGTTATTTGTAAGATAATTGAAAAGGTGATATATGATTATAGGTAGCGGAAGTAAGTTATAAGTGGGGGGTCCATATTTCTATTAATATATTTTCAATAAAGAGTAAACTTTATTATGTAATATGTTCAAATATATATCTATAATATTATATTGACAACAAAATAAGTAAGTTAAATGTTATAAATATTTTATTATCATTATTTTAAATGCTTGTTTCTCCACTCATTTCTGTTAATACATATATTCATCAATTCTTTCATATCCAACTTATAAAGAATATTTGTGTTGATATGGCATATCATTAAAGAATTAGTATTTTTTGGTTTATAGTTGATCTCAACCAATACTTGATTCTTCGTAGTCCACTAAAACTCATTTCATAGTTTACCTATGAATCATAGGCTACGATGGTGGAAGAATTAGTAATATTCGTATTAACTTCTCAACATCTTGAAACATTGTACGTATTTCTACTGGACATGATATCAAATAATCGCGGGTACCTTCAAGTGATTTAGTTTTTAAATTATGACGAAATAAAGCTATCTGAGCTTGAATACCACAATTATCGATTTTCTGGATACTTCTTTATCTTAAATAATACAAGTATTTTACTTACAAAACATTACATTTTTATCAAACCTCTGATATATCATTATTATCTTCATCAAATAGATCTGATAATAGCTTATTATAGGAAAGAGTAGATGACGATGAATCGGCAAATCGATCTTCCAATTTGTTTAACAATATATCGTATAATACAATATATGTTATCCTACAATATGATTATAACTTATTTGCAAAATAAAATAGTATCTGACCTTATACTTTGAATTAATTCACAATCTTCATATACAGTTGAACTTTTAAATTCTTCATGATTTATATATCCATTTAATTATTATTTCAACTAATACATTATTAGAGTAATTACCTTTCAGTTCTAATCCTTTTTCTAGGTACTACAATATTATCTAAGTCCATATTTTTACTATCTTCCATAGCTTTTGATATGACTTTATCCAAATTGTATCTTTAAATATTGATATTTTGTATCATTTCAGAAATTATATCTTGGTTTGTGGCTATAAACATTATAGGAGACATAAATACTTTTACAAGATTTTCTAATATATGACAAATGTGCTTGAATATTATTAAGTCTATAAACAACTTTTCAATTTCCATAGCGTATATATATATATAACCAATAACTCTGCCTTTATTAGATATATCTATTTCTTTTTGTAAATCTATTAATTCATCCTTTATTATAATATAATTATTTAAAAAATTAGTAATTTCTTTCAGTCTGACAGTCCATCTTGTTGGACACATTGACTTCAATTTCAATGTATCGACTTCATATAATTAAATATATCTAAATTTAATACTTCTTGAAAATAAGGAACCAATATCATTCACCGTGTGTTGACTCGATATGTTCATTATTTGCAACACCTTTAGCTATTATATTTATTCGATGTGCGCCACAATAAGTTTAATGAGCCAGTTAATTTGTCTCTAATATTAAACGCACCATTGTATTAATACCTCCTATAACCTCCATGTTATAGGAGGCCTTGATTGTATGCACCGCTCATGTTTGCTGACCCGTCATAGCTTTGACCGCGCATATTCTTTAATGGAAAATTTAAATAACAAATTAGTAATTTTTTAAATTGCTGGTATAGAAATCAAAGGATCTATATTAAATGGTGTGATAATTCATCTAATAACTTTCCTGTTACAAAGGTTGTCAGTCAAAGGTAGTATTATTTCACCATTATTATTTAATTTTATACAACTCATATTAACCTTTATAGGTTATATAACTCATTATTTGTATTGTATACTCTACAAATATATTTTAAATTTAGTTTCTTAGATTAATTGTTTAGTTTAGTTTATTCTTTTATAATTTTCATTTATATACTATGGACCTATGTATTTCATGTCTTATTTAAATAAATAATTATATATATATATATATATAAATTATAAATTGATATATAAATTCTGTAGGGTAACATGCATGAGAAATAAATCATTATCACCATAGTAATTCAGTTAGGAATGTACTACATAGAAATGTACATGAAATGTATGGGACACATTTATATATTTGTTCTATGTATGTAAACATCAACCTATATTACTATTCATATAAATATATATATATATATATATATATATATATATAAATATATAATAAAGTGGCGTTATACATGTTGCTACCCACTGGGTAGAGGACTTTTTTTGGTTTACAATAGGTTTACAGTTAGCTTACCTATATGTTGCGGGAGCTTATTCGATCGTAAATCTAGTATAATTATATGGTATCAACAATATGCATATAAAAACTATACTTTTAAAGTAATACAGTTATAGAAAACATCACATTTATTCATTTACAATATAATTCATTTTTCGTGCAAATAAAGGATTTTATAAAAAATAAATAAAATCAATATGGTATCATCATTTGATTTCAAAAATATTTATTTTGGATAATACCAGGGAGATCTCCCTGATAATATTCATTGTTTATGCATATTAAAAATGTACCTTAACAATTAAAAGTTAATATAGTGTATATATTCATGGCCTCCTTTAGCTTCTATTCATGACCTTCTTTAGCTTTTTGAAGCTAAAGGAGGCCATGATATATTGCGTTGTAATTGTTGTATTGCTGGAATACTTTTTTTTCACGGAGAAATAGGTTAGGAGATTTAAACTCCAATACAGCGGTGCCCAGGTGGTGGATAGGGAAACGGCCTTCAGATATGAAGGTTAACTGCGAATATGTGAATGTTTTATTCAATAAGCAGTACCGAACCAAAATCAGAGTGGTCCTTTGGCAAGACCTAGTACTCAGCAGCCACCGGTGCAGGGTTACGCAAATGTGTATGGAGTGGCGACCGCACATTTTATATATCCATCGAAAGCAAAAATAACACAACCAAAACATTTATCCCGCATCGATCGTCGCGCGGAACAAGGATCGCGTCCTACAGAACCACCTCAGACTGTAGTCGAAAAGTTAGCTACTGAGAAAAATAAAAATAAAAATAAAAATTTACCAAAATTGCTGAAATCTAAGAAAACATTTAAAATCGGGACTATAAACACGCAAACGCTACAAAAAGTATGAAAATACCAGAACTGATAACCGCTGCTGAAAAAACTAGACAAGAGGTTATATGTATACAAGAACATAGATTTGTACACCTAGATGTTGATATCAAAGAACATACATTCGGAAAATGGAAATTGCTAAACTGCTCTGCATGGAGAAATAGTATAAATGCTGGTGTTGGAATATTAATTAACTTAAGAGCTTATAATGCAATACAAAGTATCGATATGATATCAAATAGAATAGTGGCAATACATTTCATGGGAAACCCATTGACAACAGTAATATCATGCTATAGCCCAACAAATGTGAGTGACCAAGAGGAAACAGAGAGATTCTATGTTGATCTAACGTCTTACAAAAGGCATATTCCAAAACATAATGTACTAGTAATCGGAGGAGACTTCAATGCACACCTCGGCAAAGAAAATGGATACAAATATTCTTTTCACATAACTACAAATCGACATGGAAATATGCTTAAAAATATCATTCATGAAAATAATCTTCTATTTTTGAATACTTCTCCTACACACTTTCAGAAGAGATCAGGTCAACTATGGATACATACCTCTCCAAATAATTTTAAATCACATTTTGATTTTATAATCATCAATAAAAAAATGGAAAAACAGTGCAAAAAACTGCAGAGCTTACAATTCTTTCATAAGTTTAGCATCTGATCATCTTATAATTTCAGCCGAAATACTACTCTGTTTGAGAGCAAACAAAAAGAAATTATGTAATAATAAACCATATAATTGGACTAAACTGAAGCAAGATATTAATATCCGAAATAATTTCGTAACTGAGGTTAAAGATGTATTTAAAACCCTCCAAGAATTTAAACCAACAGATGTAAGTGTAACTACAAGATATAACTATTTTGAGATAGCATGCAAAGAAGCTGCTGAAAATATAATCCCGTTAAAACCGAAACTTATAAAGAGTATACCATGGGAAACGCTGCTTATCTGTCAGAAACGTGAACTTCTTCATCAGGCAGCAGAACTTAAAAACATAGATCCTTTACCAAGAAACATAAAAAACTTCGTAGACGCTCAAAATATAGGAATATATCATAATATATATACTCACAAGTATGTATCAAAGAGAACAAGAGGAATATGTTACACGAAAGATCGAAGAGATTGAAGATGCAATCAGTTTTAAAAAGTCTGCACTCGCATGGAAATCAGTGAATGAAGTTAGCGGTAGGAAGAAGTCCAACAGAGCCAAACTTAAAGCAAATTCCGAAAAAGAACGTATACAGCTATGGCATGATCACTTTAAAGAATTACTCTGCAAACCAACATCAATTTCAACAAACGATGAAAAAAATGAAAGATCAGACCAAGACATTACTAAACTAGATATCAAGACAGGATTATTCACCGCTTATGAACTAACTAAAGCTATCAAAAAAGTAATTTTTTAATTGTTTTACATTCCAAGATAACTCTTTCCCTAAAACGTTCGTTTATTTTTAAGATGAAAGTAATAATTATTACTTAAGTAGGTAATATTAATTAATAAGTACATAATAATATTAATTTTGTTTTTAAGATTTATTATATATTGTAATATATTTAATTTAGCTTTATACTATTAATAATATTAGTATATTCTAAGCGTATTATAATTAGTATACATATATATATATATATATATATATATATATATATATGTATGTATTATTTAACAGTACCAGAAAACAGTCTGCTTTCTCCACAATTGTTCGGTTTTCATGCGTCTCGTATGGCTTATATCTTCAAATCGACCATTAATAGACCATTATTATTAATTATATATCATAAATATTGCACTTAAGAATAACAGTGAAATTAATTGCGCTTAAGAATAACTAATTATTTATTACTGAATTTGCAATTGCCTTCCTTAAGTCGCACACCACCTTGTGAAAATCAATATAAGCATTACTTAAAATTAAAGTGAGAATGTATTCCATATACGAAAGTTCTTTATTTATATATAATCAAAATATGAACATAAATTAGGTATCCCTTTATATCTGCATATACATGTATTAAAATATATACGATTCTTACATAGAGTACCTACTGGAGCAGAGACTATTATAAAACCAACAGTATATATACTAGTCTATAGACTTACACGAGTAATAATATTTGAATAATTTGTCGATACTTATGTTAATGATTTTTGTATATATGAATTTGATATATATATATATATATATATATATATATATATAGTATGAATTTCAATATATTCGGCTAAATTTAGTCTAGTTTTAGAATCTTATTACGAGTTAGTTTCGATAATTTATTGATGTTAAACTTATAGTCACGTTCTTATGTATATATATATATATATATATATATATATATATATATATATATATATATATATATATATATATATATTTATAAAAGAAATATATTTCTTATGGATACAGCTCTCTTTAATATTGAGACTGTAGATATTTCCAACTCCGAATTGGTGAATTCTTTATCTATAGATTATATATAACTTATATCTTATATCTTTATAACTTTAGATATATCTATTTCGTCTTCTACCTTATCTGTCATGTCATATTATATATAAATGAACTCATATATGAATGTATGAAATCAGTTTATAGACACTTGTCTAAGGAGGATCATTGACATCTATAAGTAGCTTTATTAAATCAATACCTCCATAGTATATGAATATAATAGCTTTAGGAAAGTTATACAATAATAATAATAAGATTTGGTGTACTATAGTATTCTATAGAATTCATTATATTAATAGTAGAGTAATATATAATAATACAAACAAATATTTCAATAATAATATTTTCCCTTAGCGTATTTCATCATGTTGCAATTTATTATATAAACTAATAAAACTATTATAATAAAAAAAGTGCGAATAAAATTACAAAAAAAGTATTAAAATGTAATATAACATAAAATTACCCAAATGGTATAATATAAAAATTAAAACATTAACGACGATTAAAAATATTAAAAATTATTAAAATTATAAAAACAACATATTAAAATATATAGTAAAACTATAATAGTAAACAAAAGTGTATAATGTTAACTTCAAATATTTATTTAAAAAGTATTTCTTTAATACTTTTTTTAATTTGTATATATTAGGGAAAGTAACCTAATACGGACACTTTAACAATAAATGGTCTTAACATTTTATGACTCATTATTGTTATTCAAAAATTACAATATATTAATATAATATGATTATAAATATTATTGTGATTTTAAAATTTAATATTTTAATTCCATAGATAACGGGGGTGTCCGTATTCGGTATTCCGATACTATGTGTTATAATACGGATACCCTATATACCACTAGATAAACTATATATTGTTGATGATTCAATCAGACAAATTACAATTACATTATTTATAATTGATGTTATAAACAATTTATTCTAATTTAATTAGTTAATAATTTATTTATTTTTATTATTTTTTAATTAATAATACAATTTAAGTATCTAAATAATAATTTTTTTAGAATTAGCTTTATTGGTGGTATTAATATTATAACGCACGCGAATTTTATGAATATCAGAATAGTTCATACGTTGGGCGCTGATTGATTATAGGGTGTCCGTTAAGCCGGAGCGGCTCGGACTTTTTTTGTTGAAAATTGCTGCACCTTCTAGCATTTTATGTTTGGAGTATTTCTGTCACAATGGTATACTTTTTTTTTTTTACATGAAGTATTCGCCGTGCGCCAGAGCTTTTAAAAATACCTATAAATATTTTTCTATAGAAAAAATACCGCTATTACCTATATTGAAATCACATGACAATTACATTATAAACCATTATAAACAACTAATTTTCAAATTTATATTCATTTTATTATACTTTTTAACCACGAACCTTCTTACTAATACACCTTTTTATATTTTATATAACCCCAAACCATTTACTAAATGACAAATAACAACATATATGGATATAATCGGCTAATCTTACTGTATAAATAATAACTATAAAAATATTCGAATATGGGATATTGGTACTAAAATGAGATTTTATATATTTATGCTATTATAATAAAATTTGTATAGTTGGAATGCTTAGCAAATTCTATAATAGAAGTCATATCTTAGTTTTTTTAAATTTTTATTTAAAAAAAAGTTATGACCACAATTGTGAAAAAAAATTAGTAAAAATGTTTAATTTTGTAGATAGAAATTATGAATGTATTAATTTATTTATAATACATATTATAACATAACTCATTCAATAATGAATATTATATAATGAAATTAACATAATATATATATTATAAATATAGCTATCTAAATATTTATAGAAATAAAAAAAATATCAGCATTTCTGACCAATATGGGGAAAATTGGGATTTTTTTTTTTAATAATATTTTTTTATCTAAAATTAATATAATTTATATTTTTACAAAGCTCTTTAAATTCTATAATATAAGTTGTATCTTGGTTTTTACAAATTTACAAAAGAAAAAAAATGATAGAGCAAACTAATAATTTAAAATTTATAAAAAAATAAGATAAAAAGTAAAATATATTTTAAAAAATTTCTAACGATTTAAATTCTTTAAAAAAACCCTATTATTAATCCAGTCGATTGAAAAAAAATTTTTGTAATAGTGCGTAAACTTTTTTTTTTCAAATATAAAATTTATCATATTTTTACATTAAAATAGTGAATAAATAACCATATTTTATACTATACATTATTTTTTTAAAATTAATTTCATGTAATAGTACACTCATATACTTATGTATATATATTTATGTTTATATTTTTTTATAAATAATTTTTTTTTAATTAAAATTAAAATATTTTGTATTTTTCCAAAATTTCCTGGAAATTTCCTGGAAAATCGAAAAAAAATATTGTACAAATATTATCTTATACAAAAATATATAATTAAAACTATAATTGCAGATAAACTAAAAAAAAAAATTGTAATGATGTTAAATCGAAGTTTCAAATATTTCCTATCTCCTCCATGTTAAACTTCCTATCTCTTCATGTTAAACTTTAATTAGGTGGCGCACCTCCAATAATTAATTTTTTTAATTATTTTTTTGTATTCAATTTAATATGTTATCTAGTTAATATAAAAAAATGTGCAGCAATTTTCAAAAAAAAATTACCGAGCCACTCCGGCTTAGTGTCCGTATTAAGACAGCTAGAGTATCCGTATTAGGGACTTATATGACCTCTAGATATATGCTTATAACTTAATGAATATTTATAACAAATATAGAAATTATATAAATAATTTTAGAATGCTTTATTTTTTAATAATATAGTGTTATATTTTATATCGATACATTTCTATATTCTTGAGAAGGTTTTAAGTTGAAATTTGTTTTCATAAATTTAAAAACGTAATAAAAAAACAGTTTATTGGATATAAAAGCAATATTTTAAATAATTAAAAAATAAAATACTTTTTTAGACTTTATTTATATATGAATATTTTATTCATTACAATTTTTTGTTGGATTTATGGTTTCAACGTTGTGGCCAATACCGCATCATTACTTGATTCTACCGTAAACAAGGACTATAAATATATATATATATATATATATATATATATATATATATATATACACACGTTATTAGTCATCCGTATTGTTTTAATAATGTTGTCTATTCGTGGCGACACCTATATTTCAAATATCTCAAATTTTCACACGTATACCATATATGGTTTCGTACGACAATATCTAATAATGACCGCTATTCCCACATCCTGCACATTTCCTAATTATCAATATCATAATAAGAATGATGAAATCGTATCGCACCTACGTTCTAGAACATACGATAATGAGGATTCGAATCAACACAGTTAATCGCTTACACTTCTCCTCCACATATATATATATATATATATATGTATGTGTGTGTATGTATGTATGTGTGTTGGTGTGTGTATGTGTTTGTGTGTAATGTGTATGTATATGCTATCATATTTAAATTTAATATAAATACTAGTATTCTCTAAAATAATTTAATTTAATTTCGATTAAATTAATCTGTAACCATTGTTTATATTTGTATTGACAACGTTATTTGATTTATTTAACAATCGGAAAATGTAAACAGTATTAAATAATTCACAAGTAGGTAAATAATAATTCACGTATAAATATGTATATATGCATACAGTTAATATTATATATGTTTATATATGTTTATTTATCATAAAACCATCCATATTACCTAATAATACACATATATATATTTACATATTATTTATTTTGTTACTATATCAATGTTTTAATTAATTTATATTTATTATTTACCGGTATTTAGGTTAAAGGTCAAGTTGTTGTCAAGATGTCCCTACCACAGCTGAAGGAATACATTGAACACATTGGAGCAACACTGGTCACATGCGATTGCTAGTTGAATTGATTAACTTACATTAGTATCATTTAATAACTGTTACCCTAATATTTATATTGTTATTAGGTGTCCTATAATAATGTAATAATTAATTTGTATTTAATATTTAATTAATATTTATTTAATATTTTATTTATTAAACCCTAATTATTGTAATACTACACCAAGGGTAATACTATTTACATATTTAATAATAATCATATATATTTTTTATAATATTTATGTTATATATATAACATTATAATTAATTTATATATAATTTGTTAATATTTTAATATATATATATATAATATATAATATATATATATATATTATATAATATATATATAGGATTAATGTATGCATTTATAATTAAGTCAAATACAAATCTATATATAAATGTTACTGTGCAAACATTTATTTAAATCTATATGTTATTTATAAGTTACATTTATTTATTATCATTTAATTTATTTCTTTTAATCGTTAATTCAAAATTATATCGAAATAAAAATGAATATAAAATGTATACTTTTTAGTTTAGACGAGCGCCACTCGGTCTATAAATAGATTTTAACATGTAGGAGATAAGGAATTGGTACGTGTTTTAAAAACCCTAAGACTTTATATACAATATAGTTATACATTTAATTTTAATATGGGTTTAGCTATAGCTTATATTTACATATATGTCAACTTCTAAAAAAAGTACCATATATACTTTTATTAATATATTCTTTAAAAAAATTAATAAAATAAAAATCTACGAACACCAATCTATATTATAATTTAAATTATTTTATTAGAATTTTATAAATATATTTTAATATGAGAATAATGTAATATACTATTTATATTATGTGAAGTCATACCTAACTATTTTAATGATATTATATTGCTGTATATATATATATATATATACATGCTGTATATATACAGCAAGACTATAGGCTTGTATACAATTCTGTTGTATATATACAATTTATGTAACATTTCTTCCTTATATCCTACCCCTATACGACATTTTCATATATTATATACTATTAGTTAGTGGGACTAATTAATGACCTGATGTGTGTGTATAGTATAAACGGTATAGTATAAATTGTATAGTATACAGTGTATAGTATACACTGTATACATAACATACATAATATATTCAACATTATATTTATAATGTAGAACTCTGGTATTTGTATTATTCTAGGAATTCCTATAATATATCTCTTACGTAATTTCGCCTTACGCGAACGGTACATTACCCTACATGTTAGTACATATAATGCAATACTATATGTACTATTATACAATACAATACATCATGTATTATACATGTATCCTAATCAGTAATAAACAATAACCAATATATTAATTTTTAATTTTGATAAAAAAAAGTTTCATATTTATGGCCAGTATACATGAATTAAGTCACATATATATATATATATATATATATATATATATATAATTGTAATACGTGTTAAATGTTTAAAACGTCATATATCATATAAGTAAATATTAATATTAATAATATTAAGAATAGTTAATTATATACGTATTAAATATTAATAATTAATATATTCAATATTTTATGAACATGATATTTAATTTTTATAACAATATAAAACATATTCATATATAATATATATTAATAATATCAGTATTTTCCTAACGTATTATATATATATATATATATATATATATATATATATATATATATATATATGGGTATCACGTGATTATGTTATCATGTATTATAATAAGTACTTAATCTAATTTGAAACCCCTTTTAAGAAGTAACAGATATTTCTTTTCCAATTTTCGTTTGTCATCTTTTCGAATCATTTCGACAATATTATTTGATAAAAGTGTCATATATAATACGTGTTAAATGTTTAAAACGTCATATATAATGTAAGTAAATAGTAATAATATTAAGAATAGTTAAGATTAATTATAAACTAATAAATATTAATAATTAAGATATTTAATGTTTTATATTTAGGCTTATTTATACATATATGTTCCTATAGTATTAATTCATACATATATGTATGTATTGTATACAATTATTTTATATTATTGTATACATATATGTATACAATATATTGGGTATTCCCACACCCATGACTATGATAAAACATACACACACACACATATATATATATATATAATTATATATATATATATATATATATATATATATATATATATATATATATATATTTATAGTTTAAATAAATAAACATCCATGACATCTATATTTCATTAATATAGGATGATAAATACAATAATAATTATAAATAATTAATACAATGTTAACAATTATGTATAAATATATACAATTATAGCCACATTTTAACATATTATTTAAATAAAAGAATGAGTAATTAAAAAAAACAACAATAATTTCATACTAATATATTATTTTCATAATATATATACATATATATATATATATATATATATATATATATATATATATATATATATATATATATATATATATATATATATATATAAGTATATAAGTATACTTATATATAATACCTTATATATCGGCATCGCTGTATATTATATAAGAACACTCACTTCTCACGAGGTCATATGTCACTCACACAATCCACGAATATATCTTCATCGCAACTGGAACCTACCAAAGCTTAATCGTATTCCTCCTCCTCCTCCTCCTCCTCCTCCTCCTCCTCCTCCTCCTCCTCCTCCTCCTCCTCCTCCTCCTCCTCATCCTCATCTCGGTAGTACCCAGTCTATTGTTACGTAACCGGAAGGGGGCGTAACCTCGTACACAGTAAAAAGTAAATGTTTATTAGACACTTCCAGAGACTAATGAACGTTTAATATTATAAAATTTAACATAAACGTTCTTGACATATATATGTATAATGAACGTTTATCAACGGTGTACAAACGTTCTTTAGATATTTCAGAATCCAATGAATCTTTAATATTATAAAATTTAACCTAAACGTTCATGAAATAACTTTGTATAAAGAATGTTTATCAAAAATGAATAAAAATTCATTAGATATTTAAAATCACAATGACCTTTTGTATTAAAACTATTATATGATTGAATATTAAAAATAAAATATATAATATCGAGGAAATATAGTGAAAATAAAGTGATATAAATATACTGATATTATCATAGACATATTATTAAATACAGAATTATTTAAAACAAATTATTGCCAATAATATTATTTTTCGCCTAGATTATTTTTAAAATACAGATACAATATCATATTTTACCTTTTTTTATTTTGCTAAATTGATTTAATTTAGCACTATTGGAATTAAATATCAATTATTATTTTATTTCTATTTTTAAGTTTATATTATGATTTAATAAATAAAGTTACTATTTTAAAATCATGAATTCTTTAAGTATCTATGTTTTTTTTTTGATATCATCATAATTTCATTTATCTTAATATTATTTCATTTAACTTAATAATAATATTCAATAATAATTATAATCATACTTATATTGATAATTAAGATAATATAATTTGAATTAATATTATAATGATTGCTCAATAATAAACATTGAAACATTGTATTTAATATTACAAATATTATTATTGTTAAATTCATGTTATAAATATAACCTATATTTAATTCTATAATATATTGTATTATATAAGTCATTACAAGTTAACTACTCATATTAACATATCCCCGTTAATACATATAGAATTATAAGCATATATGCTTATTGATATATCAATTATATAAAATATTCAGAATATAGAGTATAAAGAACGTTTGTACAAACACGTTCATCAGAATATAGAGTATAAAGAACATTTATACAAAAAAGTTCATTAGAATATAGAGTCTAATGAACGTTTATGCAAAAACGTTCATCAGAATATAGAGTCTAATGAACGTTTATGCAAAAACGTTCATTAGAATATAAAGTATAAAGAACGTTATAAAAGGTTAGCTATTTCGACCACCCAATGAACGTTTAATTTGAGTCTAATGAAGGTTTAGTTTTTACTGTACCTAGTACGGGATGTAATCCGGCTGATTGGCTATCAACACCTCAAGATTATCATCCTCTTCCACTTAGGTATCTCCTTCACTGACTTCTGAGCTATCGCCTCTCGATGTTTATGACCTTCAAGTTTTGAACATATTTTCTAATATATGAGATTACTTTTTTAAGTAATTGTTATATATAATTATTAGTTATAATTCATATATGAATATATATATATATATATATATATATATATATATATATATATATATATATTATTCGTCACCATGAAATCATCCTCTTCCTGAGATAATAGAAACTCTGGTAGTTCATGTCGATTTCCAAAATTCGTATCTGTAGATACATGTATATATAGTAAAGTATACTTTGCTGTTACGTCATGTGGTTGCTGCTCTGGTCGGAGGTTGTGAATAGGTTCTCGATATACATTAAACAGGTGACGTGGTACAGCTATTATAGATGCTTCTTTCCTAACCGATGGTATCATCTTGATACAGGTCATCACCCGGGAGGAGGAGAAAGAGGTCCTATTAGCCGTGACGTAGGGGGTGCGTGTAAGGGTGGATTTCCTTTGATCATCTTTACCAATCATTTCTACAATATTTTATATTAATTTTTATTTCGATATCATTTTTATTATCCATTAATTAATAGTTAAGATAATAATAAATGTAACTCATAAATGATATATATATATATATATATATATAGATTATTGTGCAAACATGTATTCATTATATATATATATATATATATATATATATATATATATATATATATATATATCATTTATGAGTTACATTTATTATTATCTTAACTATTATTTAATGGATAATTAAAAATGATATCGAAATAAAAATTAATATAAAATGTTGTATCACTTTAGTTTAGCTTTTTCACTTTAGTTTTAACTTAATACTTTTTACTAAATTAAGATGGATTTAACTATGTCAACTTCTAAAAAAAGTAAACAATTATTAAAATAAAAATCTACGAAAATCAATTTATATAATTATATACAATATTTTAATTACATTTATAAATATATATCAATATATGAATAATGTAATATACTATTTATATTATGTGGAGTCTTACCTGGCTATTTCAGTGATAGTCTATTGTTTTATAGGCAGAAATGATAATATAAATGATCTTTGGCCTACATATTTGTAATATAATAAAATATAATATATGGTATTACATATATACATATATGTAATATTATATAATACAATACTTGTATCATAACCATTAATAATCAACCGAATTCGTATCTTTTTAGGATGTATATTAACAATGTACTTATTTACACTATAGTATATTCCATATATTTATATTGATTATATAAAGTTGTAATAGGTAGTGGCCGAGAACGGAGTAGTGGTCGTTTTAAGTAACGCTTAAATGGTGCTAAATAGGATAAAAAGTTCTATATACAAAATTGAGATAATCAAAATGTCTATAATATAAAGTAATTTTTTTTTAAATAATAAATTAATTACTTTAATTTTTTACATAATCATTTTTTGTCAAATTTTAACAAAAACATGATTATATATATTTATACTTATTTATGTGTGTGAGTGTGTGTGTGTATATAATTAAATCATTGAATCAAATAAGGTGCGTATACATCATAAATATAATTATTTAATATTATATAAATCGAATACATTACGAGATACTTATTGTATATTATGATACTATCGACCACTACTAGTGATGTAAATGATGCCGAGCCGATACTTTTGGTTTTTAATGCCGAGCCGAGACTTTAATTTTCGGAAAAAAAACGAGCCCGAGCCGATCCGAGACTCTAGCCAAACGAGCCTGAGCCGAACCGAGATTCTAGCCAAACGAGCCCGAGCAGATTTTAGACTTTTACAAAACATTACCGAGTCGAAATGATGTTTTTTTGAAATTACATTTTAATATTAATTTTTATATATTTCACATTTATATCAATTTAAAAAAAATAAGCTGCGCCAATTTCGCGAATCAGTGAATAATAATGTAAATTTCATCTATTGGTGTAAATAATACCGAGACTTTTGGTTATTGATGCCGAGCCGAGACTATCATTTTCGAAAAAAAAAACGAGTCCGAGCCGAGCCGAGACTCTAGGCAAGCGATGCCAACCCGAGCCGAGACTTTAACAAAACGAGCCCGAGCCGAGTTGAGAATTTAGGTAACTGAGACTAAGACTGCATGATGCTTTAGATTTGAGCATCATTTACATCACTAGCCACTACCCCGGGCTTGCTTTATTTTAATGCTTTTGTATGCCTTTTTTAATGCATAATAAATAGTTAATAATATTCAGTAATATATAAAAGTGAAATCACAGTATTCTAAACTTATATGATTTATAGCTAATTCAAAAATAAAGATGATCTTACAATTCAGTATTTATCGATATATTAGATGTATGCTGAGGCATATACATTATTGGCTACTACTCCGTTCTCTCCTCTATATATAATATATTGATATTTAATTTTGATAAAAAAGTGTCATATATATGGCCAGTATACAGGAATTAAGTCACACATATAATGGTAATACGTGTTAAATATTTAAAACGTCATATATCATATAAGTAAATAGTAATAATATTAAGATTAGGTAATTATATACGTATTACATATTAATACTTAAGATATTCAATCATGATATTTAATTTGTATAACATTATAAAACATATTCATATATAATATATATTACTAATATCAGTATTTTCTAAACGTATTAAATATATATAGGTATCACTTAATCTAGTGTGAAACCCCTTTTTAAAAATAACAGATATTTCTTTTCCAATTTTCGTTGATCATCTTTTCGTATCATTTCTACAATCTTATTTGACCTAAAATGTCATATATATAATGGTAAAACATGTTAAATGTTTAAAACGTCATATATCATATAAGTACATAGTAATACTATTAAGAATAGTTAAGATTAATTATAAACTTATTAAATATTAATAATTAAGATATTTAATGTTTTATATTTAAGCTTATTTAAACATATATGTTCCTATAGTATTAATTCATACATATATGTATGAATTGAATACAATTATTTTAGATTATTGTATACATATATGTATACAATATATTGGGTATACCCACACCCATTTCTGTGATAAAACACACACAAACACACACATATATATATATAAATATATACAACTATAGCCACATTTTAAACATATTATTTAAATAAAAAAATGAATAATTCAACAAAACTATAATACTTTAATACTAATATATTATTTTCATAATATATATATATATACACACACACACACACATATATATATATATATATATATATATATATATATATATATATATATATATGTGTGTGTGTGTGTATGTATATATTTATGAGGTATTAATAAATATAAATTTAAATATAAAATATAAATTTATATTATCTACTATAATATCATTAGAAGCCGTATATAAGTACAATCTGTTACTATTTATACCTATATCTGTTATAACGAATATAATCGTAATCAGTGATTACTAATCACGTTGTCATCTGTATATGTTATATAGACATAATATGCACATAATAGTTAAGAATCATTGAGATTAATTACATACTTATTAAATATTAATAATTAATATATTACATATTTCATGTTTTATGAATATTATATTTAATTTGTATAACATATAATAATACATATACATATATGTATATATATATATATATATATATATATATATATATATATATACTTATATATAATACCTTATATATACCGGCATCGGTGTATATTATATAAGAAAACTAACTTCTCACGAGGTCATATGTCACTCACACAATCCACGAATACATCTTCATCGCAACTGGAACCTACCAAAGCGTAATCCTCCTCCTCCTCCTCCTCCTCATCCTCATCTCGGTCGTACCCAGTCTATTGTTACGTAACCGGAAGGGGGCGTAACCTCGTACACAGTAAAAAGTAAAGTTGTTCATTAGACACTTTAATAGTCTAATGAACGTTTAATATTATAAAATTTAACCTAAACGTTCTTGAAATATATATTTATAATGAACGTTTATCAACGGTGTACAAACGTTCTTTAGACATTTCAGAATCCAATGAATCTTTAATATTATAAAAGTTAATCTAAACGTTCTTGGAATATATGTGTATAATGAACGTTTATCAACGGTGTATAAAAGTTCATTAGATATTGAAAATCACAAATACCTTTTGTATTAAAATTATTATATGATTGAATATTAAAGATAAAATATCGAATAGCGAGGAAATATAGTGAAAATAAAGTGATATAAATATACTGATATTATTATAGACATATTAATAAATACAGAATTATTTAAAAAAAATTATTGCCAATAATATTATTTTTCGCCTAGATTATTTTTAAAATACAGATACAATATCATATTTTACCTTTTTTTTATTTTGTTAAATTGATTTAATTTAACACTATTGGAATTAAATATAAATTATTATTTTATTTCAATTTTTAAGTTTATATTATGATTTAATAAATAAAGTAACTATTTTAAAATCATGAATTCTTTAAGTATCTATGTTTTTTTGATATCATCATAATTTCATTTATGTGTCAACTTAATTATAATATTCAATAATATAATCATTATATTGATAATTAAGATAATATAATTTGAATTAATATTATAATGATTGCTCAATATTAAACATTGAAACATTGTATTTAATATTACAAATAGTATTATTGTTAAATTCATGTTATAAATATAACCTATATTTAATTCTATAATATATTGTAATATATAAGTCATTACAAGTTAAATACTCATATTAACATATCCCCGTTAATACAAATAGAATTATAAGCATATCAATAATATAAAATATTCAGAATATAGAGTATAAAGATAGTTTGTACAAACACATTCATCAGAATATAGAGTATAAAGAATATTTATACAAAAACGTTCATTAGGATATAGAGTCTAAAGAACGTTTATACAAAAACGTTTATTAGAATATAGAATATAATGAATGTTTATGCACAATCGTTCATTAGAATATAGAGTCTAATGAATTTATTAACGTAAGGTTAAAGAAAATTTAACTTTTATGCACAAACGTTCATTAGAATATAGAGTATAAAGAACGTTATAAAAGGTTCACTATTTCGACCACCCATGGGTCTTTGCAAAGAACGTTTAATTTGAGTCTAATGAAGGTTTAGTTTTTACTGTTTAGTTTTTACTGTACCTAGTACGGGATGTAATCCGGCTGATTGGCTATCATCACATCAAGATTATCATCCTCTTCCACTTAGGTATCTCCTTCACTGACTTCTGACCTATCGTCTCTCGATTCTTATTACCTAAAAGTTTTGAAAATATTTTCTAATATATGAGATTATTTTTTTAAGTAATTGTTATATATAATTATTAGTTATAATTCATATATGAATATATATATATATATATATATATATATATATATATATTATTCGTCACCATGAAATCATCATATTCCTGAGATAATAGAAATTCTTCACTGAATAGCGTTTAGTGAAGACACATATAAAATCATAGTGTGAAATCCCATATATTTTACTTCCAATTTTCTTTGATCATCTTTTAGAATCATTTCTACAATATTATTTGATAAATGTGATTTAGCTTTATCAATATTCTGGTGAAAAACTCGCAACAAATATTATATAGGACTATCGAATACTATAGTCCACAGTTATGAGATATACAAATTTGCAATATTATTCCAATGGATAAATGTATTATAAATAATATATATATGGAGGTATTTATAGATATTCTATTTATATTATTTTATTTTAATGAACTTAAAGTACGTTATAAGTAATAATTATATATATATATATATATATATATATATATAAATTGCATACAAATGACATATAAAACCATAGTGTGAAATCCCATATATTTTACTTCCAATTTTCTTTGATCATCTTTTCGAATCATTTCGACAATCTTATGTGACCTAATAGTCATATATATATAATGGTAAAACATGTTAAATGTTTAAAACGTCATATATCATATAAGTAAATATTAATAATATTAATATTAGTTAAGATTAATTATAAACTTATTAAATATTAATAATTAAGATATTTAATGTTTTATATTTAGGCTTATTTATACTTATATGTTCCTATAGGAATTAATTCTTACATATATGTATATATTGTATGTATACAATATATTGGGTACCCATACCCATGACTGTGTTAAAGCACACACACACATATATATATATATATATATATATATATATATATATATATATATATATATTTATATATGGGTATCACTTAATCTAGTTTGAAACCCCTTTTAAGAAGTAACAGATATTTCTTTTCCAATTTTCGTTGGTCATCTTTTCGAATCATTTCGACAATCTTATGTGACCTAATAGTCATATATATATAATGGTAAAACATGTTAAATGTTTAAAACGTCATATATCATATAAGTAAATATTAATAATATTAATATTAGTTAAGATTAATTATAAACTTATTACATATTAATAATTAAGATATTTAATGTTTTATATTTAGGCTTATTTATACATATATGTTCCTATATATAGTCATATATTAATTCCTATAGGAATTAATTCATACATATATGTATATATTGTATGTATATAATATATTGGGTACCCACAGTGTGGGTTCCACACCCATTGCTGTGATAAAGCACACACATACAATATATATATATATATATATATATATGTGTGCACATATATATTGTATACACATATATTGTCCTTGTATACGGTTTCTAATGATATTATAGTAGATAATATCATTAGAAACCGTATACAAGGACAATATGTTAATAGTTATATATATATATATATATATATATATATATATAACGAATATAATCGTAAGCAGTGATTACTAATCACGTTGTCATCTGTATATGTTATATAGACAATAATAAACAATAATAATATAATTAATAATTTAATAATTTCTAACCGTTTACTAATAGAATATTCCTTCGGACGAGTAGGTTTTGTATTCTTATACTTGTATTCTAATAACTATTTAAGGCATTGAACATCTGGTCAAATTGTTCAATAAAATTTGCAGTTACAATGGCTTCAGAATTTATCAATTCATGTGTGGCCATACATGATAGCACTGCCGCAACTGAATGACTTAAAACCTATTTTATATTAAATTATAATTTTTATAAAAATCTATATTAGTATATGATGAAATAATACCTGGGCGGCTAACTTAACATTCATGTTTGTGAAAATTGGCAAATTTACATGTTTAGATGTTAATTTAGGTGCTAATTTTATTGGGCTTTTCTGATCGTCTTCATATAAATTAACTATGTATTTCCATAGTAACGCAATTCCATTAAGAGAAAAGCCGTATGAAAAGTAAAGTATTATAAATGTAAAGTTAATATAATTAAAAGTTTATATATATCTGTTTTTTTTAAAATTATTTCGAATATTTTTTAGGAGATGAGGTGGATCATATAACACATACATATTTTCTCCATTATGAGAAAATAATGGATTATTATTAGTAGAACCGAGAGATGTTATGGCAGACCTATTATTTGTTCCCTGATCACATATGATTACTTTAGGAATCAATCCAATCTATAAATAATATAATTAAATATTTATTTTTATTTATATGATTTATCTTACATTTTGAACTTCAGTTATACATTTCAATATCAGATTTGTCAGCCTACACGAAGAAACTGTCCCACTGCTAAGAAAATAACCAATTGGCTGTTTCTATCTCATACCAGATATACCTTTAACCATGAATACAATAGCATGGTTGGCAATGTATTACTTTCTACCTATGATAATTATATAATATATATTGTTATCATTATTTCCTATAATTCAATAATACAATAATTAATTGAACCTTGATTTCCTAGATCTTGAAAACCTTCAACATTATCAATTTATTTATTATATATAATAACCTATTTTATTGACATCTCATCAACAATTATAGCACATAATTTATCACAGGGTATTTTTGATATAATTGTTAACTATTATATTTTAGAATATGTAATTAATTAAATAATTTAAATTATAAAGACATATTATAAATATATATATATATATATATATATATATATACCTTTAATGCATTTAATATATGTGATGAGAAGCCCGGATATATAACGATATTTGTCATACTTCGGTGTAATGTTGATGATGATGGTAGCTTGAATAACTTAATAAATAATGTAATTATTATAATTAAATCTATAACTACAAGTAATATTATTAAATTACTAAATATAATAAATATTCTTGTAATAACCTTCTGCAACATCCTGTAT
Source organism: Osedax fenrisi (assembly GCA_964019155.1). Lineage (NCBI taxonomy): Eukaryota > Metazoa > Annelida > Polychaeta > Sabellida > Siboglinidae > Osedax > Osedax fenrisi. The sequence continues at coordinate 25,662,268 of OZ025240.1, read as the reverse complement.
GTTTTCGGACTTGAGTGATAAAATGATAGCTATGAGCTTTATCCTTTACTGATATATAAATACAATTAATATATACATTTAAAAATGATTACTATTATTAATATATAGTTAAATATTTGTGTTATTATTATTTTATTAACCTTGTTCTTTTCCTTTAGAATGAACTCTTATTTGAGTTTTTATAAAGGTAAATAATCTTTTTGATATATAATTTGGTAATATTTCAAAATATGCTTTAATTCTTCTTTTGGGGATTTTTTTTATATAATTTTTTGTTCAGTCTAGAATATTTTACCCTGAGCCTTCTTATTGTAACTTCTAATAATAATTAAATGTTATATTAATTAAAATTAATAAGTAATATACATATATAAAGCAGATATTTAAAGAATGATAACATTATATGAAATAGTAAAATTGTAAATATAAATATCGAGCTTAATTATTGCTTTCATTCTTTATAAATTACTACAAATTATTAACAAATAAACATAATCAAGCATATATTAATAGTAATAATAGTTATGTGTAACATTAGTGATTATAAATCAGGCATATTCCTCGATTTGACAGATGTATATACACAAGTTGCGATGTCGTTTGCTAATAGAAATTGCTCTTCAGAACTATTAATTGTTAGTAAATATTACAAAATTAACAAGCGAACTTATATAATCTAACATTTTAGTAATCGTATAGTATGTTAGTAATTAGTATAAACTATATAATACATTTAAATAAAGTCTGTGTAACATAAATTATAATATTATTTTCCAAATATAGTATACCCCCAGAATTGGTGAAAACCGCAATATTTCAAAGACATCCTTGTGAATGTGGCAATAGAGAAATCGTATTTATGTGAACATGAATATTCGTTATATAACAAAATAAATTATAAAAAAATCATATGAAATAATAAAAAAAATGTAACATCGTCCAATATAATTCATTGATCAACCGTATTTCATTAATTTTACGTTTGTCTCATTATTAATTTCAGATTCTATATTCAAATTAGAAGATGGTAATAAAGTAGTATCTATATGTTGATTGTTATTTGACTCAACCGGTTTATTATATCTTATTATAATTTTACGTTCCTGATATAATTATAAATATTAATATATCATTATATTACAATTTAAAAATAATATTTTTAAACCCTAGGTAATTTCCTACGAGAAAATATTGTGGGAATAGCACATTTCATTAAATTCCCAACTCTAGTCTTAGCGTTCATAAATTGGGAATTCTCACAATGCTCTCCACATAAACTATTAAGAAAATACTAATTAAATTATATAAAAAAAACAATAGATTACTTACCGATATCCATTATGAAGTTTCTCCAATGACATAGTTTTGCTCACCATTACTTGTTTAATTAAATCGTCTACTAGTTTTTATTAACCATTTGTGAGCCCTTCATTAATTTATATATTATATAATATATTAATTCCATGCGTGATATTTTAATTTGATAATAAATCATGAGATTTAAGTAATAATTACCTTTCTTTCTGTTTAGTGAACCTATAGAATGCTAGTGAAGGATTAGATTCTTGGTTGTTTAGACAACCTACCGCAGCACAATATCTTCCATGGATTTGTCGTGCACGTGGTTTATTCATGTATGCTATTAATTATGTTTAAATGTTATTAATGAATAATTATACATTTATACAATGTTATATTATTATATTTATAACATCAAATTTAGTAAAATTATATAACAAGATTTGATAGTACATTTCTCTTCTAAAACTACCATTTCATGTTATGTAATCCATTTTTATCAAATTAAATCTATACATATATTATTCACTTAATATAATATATAAAGTAATATAAATTATTATTAGAACAAGTATAATTAGTAATGATAATTATATTATATATTATAATAATTATTTTTAAATTAAATATAATATTAAATATATAAATTAGTAATAAGTCGCGTGTTTAACCAAAGTAAAATATCGCGGCGGGCATTATATTTCTCAGTAAATTATTACCCGAATAGTGAATTCGTGTTTTATATATATACATACCATAATACAGTATGCTTATATATTAATATAATTATAAACGAATTGTTTACTTGAACTATAGGTTAAAAAACGTAATATGTTGGGGGCAATGTCACTAGTCAATTTATATTATAAATATGTTATTAAAGTGAATTTACTTTATAGATCATTTGCCAAATGATTTATTAAATCATTAAATGTACTTAAAGTTTATGATAAACTAATTTTAAAACTTAATTATAAATTAATAAATGTATAGTATACATATTTAATTAAATAACATTATTATATATATATATATATATATATATATATATATATATATATATATGTATATATAATTAACCTTATGTAAAATGAAATGTATATATATGTTTATAAATATATTAGTTAAATAATTAGAAGTGTAATTAAATTACATTACTTTAAAATAAATATACATAAAATTACTTATAAAGTAGTAAATTTACTATAATATAAATGTAAAAAATATAAAAGTACATATAAAGTAGTATATTTTAATATAAATATGTAATTAAAGTACACTATTATATATATATATAATTAACCTTATTTAAAATAAAAAATATATATATTTTTAAATAATATTTTATAAATATTTTTAAATTATAATCCTGAATATAATATTAAAAATATGCAAACATATTAAACCACGTCAAGTAGTGCCATCTACATTGTGGTTAGACCGACATTAAAATGTATTTCACGTACATAGATACAAGTGTCATATCTTTATTTCGTATTATCTTTGCTACCGCTATCAATGGGACAGGTCAACATTAATTACGTTTCGTAGATATCGAGTATTATATATTTTATTCTTAACATCTTTGATATAAGTTTGTATACAATAAGTCAGAAAATCACAGTTTTAAAGAATAATATGAACATTATACTATTTATAATGTTTATAAATAAGCTTGTATAACTTTATACTTGTACAAATATTGGTTTAATAGTTATGTCATAGTATTATATGTAGGGGAAAGTCCCCAATTACCGACCCCCTCCTAATACCGACCCCCTCTCGTATCTGAGTAACTATAATAGATATCAAAAAATAATATATACATGAACTGTTAGTAATTTAATGATAAATATGAAAACGTATTTTGTTTTAAAAAATATTGAATCCTACAATTGTTATTTGATAAAATGTAATATTCTGTTTTATTTTTTTTAGTATTTGAATAATATCTTTTTTTAAATCATTGTAAATACTTTATTAATTAAAAGAAAACTTGATTTTGTACATAATATTGTAGAACAATAAAATGTTTATAACTATTATAAAAATAATTGAATTTGAATAACTATTAACCAATATATCTTAATTATAGCAACCCATATTATTTTCCTATTACCGACCCCCTAAATTACCCTAATACCGACCCCATGTTATTTATAATATCCAATCAAAATAGATTCGTATTTTACTTTAAAATATGTCGTAAGTTGTTTATGTATCATTGATATAGATTTAGGATTCATAATTCCAGTTTATTATATACATACTGATTAATAAATAAATATTAAATAATAATATACAATATTTTAATATAATTACTATAAAGTTTAAATTTAATATTACTATTAAAACATAAATTCAATAAAAAATAATTTACGTCATGTTATAATTAATTATAGTTATGTATATCTACTCTTTTTATTGGATATTATAATACTACAATTATTTATACTACGATTATTTTAGGGGGTCGGTAATAAGGGAAGGGGGTCGGTATTAAGCACATGTATCCGATTACCGACCCCCCTATTTATTCTTGTAAATATAATTATATCAAAAATTTATAATAGCCACTTTATTCATTGCCATAATATTACCCTAATTACAAAATTTCAATTACATATATTTAATATTGAATAAGTTATTACAAATAATCATTTAGGGGTCGGTAATCGGGGACTTTCCCCTACATTCTAGTATTATATAATATACATATAGCTTATTTTTATAATTTTTATTTAATTTAATTATTTTAAATAAATACAATAGCTTATCTATTAATTACACATTATATATTAAACCCGGTATTAAACATTAACTGTATACATGGTATATATCAATCGTAAAATAATTACTTCTATAATCACATAGACTCCAATACGTATGATTCTGAATCTAAGATACTAAACACTGATATATAGGAGATGTTAGTATTTATTCACCATATCGCTATGCAACCGCGATATAGGTAGGTACATTAACTTACACGTATCCATATTGAACTATTCTCCACTACTCAGTAACACCTATCTATTAATGATATACTTGTATAATCTATAGATCTACACAGGGTTCTCGATATCTCTAATATCTACCTAGTTCTCACTTTACCTATATAATAGTGTAAGACGTACATTTATGATTATTATAGATTATAACGATTTTATCTGTTTTGATGTAATGATTAACAATTATAAGTTCAATAATAACGTATATCATAATTTATAATATTAATATCTTATTATAATAGATTATATATATTGACAATATTTTCATATTATTTTAAACAAACGATAAAAGTTATTAAAATTATAAATTGTATTTAAAAATAGCAAATCTTGCACGATGGGCTTAGATGTAATACCATTCATAATGTAAACAATATTTACCTATTATTCTTCAATATATTGACGGTGCATATTACAATATATAATACTTGTATACCTATTGTCAGTGATGCATACTTACTCTTGTTAGATTCATAATGGTGAGTTATACTGTAATAGTGAATTATATAAATATTATTATTATTTTAGTTACTCTTAATATATATAATGTTTTTGTTAATTTTTATATTTTTATGGATACAAATAAAAATACACATATATTTAGTAGTCAATTTGTAGTCAATTTTTTCAAAATTAAAAACATATTCTTTATTATACTATAATTATTTATAATTCGTAAATATATATTACTTATTTATCGAAAATATATAGTTTCTGATATATCGTTCTTATATAGGGTGTCGGTATTCGTCGCTTGTCGGTATTCGTAGCCTGTTGGTATTCGTACACTTTCCCCAACCTAGAAGGAATTATAATATATCATCAATAGCCAAGTAGCCCCATAACTCGCATTATATTTACATATACAATATTGTAATTAGCACTTCTTCCTCATTACTTACTTTGTTTATAGAAAATAGTTATTTCGTATTGTTTGAATAATCAACATTTAATATATCTATAAATTAGATTTTTTTTTAATATTAATATTTTATTATAAGGTAATAATATAATAATGTTAATATATATATATATTATTTATAAATATAATACGGTTATATTATATTTATAAATATATACGGTTTCGAAACTTTCGATTCCAGATGGTTATTGTTTTTATTGTGTGTTTACTAAGAACATAATTAACACTACATAAACACAGCTGAAACATGTCCTTCATCGTACCCTTAAAGTTATGTATGATATGTAGGGGCACTGCAACAGGGGGGGACGGGGGATATGTCCCCCACTCTAAAATCTATGGGGACCTCCTATGTGTTGGTCCCCCCTACTTTTACCACACAATTTATTTGGATTGGTTGGTCCCCCCTATATTCAAAATCGTTCCAGCGCTCCTAATAACATGTACAAGTCTAGACTTCTTGAGGCGTCTAATGGACACCGTCCATTTGTATCACATATTTGAATATACGTGATTCAATATATATATTTTATTATTATAGGTATTAGTAATGAGTAAATAGCTTTCTAGATTTTATGTTTTTTCTATATAATATTAAACGTATTCATATATTAATTTAAATTACAAAGGATGATATCTAATTTTATGATGAATGTATATCTAAATATATTAATATTGACCTAGTATATGTACAAGGATATAATAGCATAATCTTGTTAAACAAATATATCACATATAGGTATTACCTATTATCAATAATATAATAAAAAGTGTTAACGTATAATATTTAAACATAAAATAGAGTTGTTACTGAAAGGTGATATTTTAAATGTAGAATAGATACATATTTTGTTTATCACTATTAATCATGTCATATATAAATATATTTATATATATATATAGAATATAAAGCCTCGTACAAGTTAATTTAACGGTGAATTTAATCAACTATTTCAAATAGTCTATTTGGGACTATAACGTTTAATATTATCGAGGAAACCTGTATTGATAATGTATGCCAATTATACATGAGCTACTAACAGATATTTACAACTGAGAAGAATGGAAACGACGTGTTATGAATGCAAGCGATTAACTATACAAAAGTATATGGTTTTATGTTTCAATATATGTCCTAGTGTTTCAAATATATATATATATATATATCTGGATTTGAATATTAATAATATTAAAGTTAAACAATTCAGTGAAATAAAATTCTTATGTGTTATTATAGATTGTAAATTGAATTGGAAATTGCAACTCAATTATGTTTCAAGTAAACTTTCTAGAACAATTGCAATTGTATACAAAGTTAAAAATAAATAAAATATGAAATTTTTAATTTTATTAATATAATGCTTTATTTTTATCACATCTTAATTATTGTTCAAATATTTGGGGGAATACCTTAAAATCCAGTTTAAAACATATTTTAATTTGACAAAAAAAGAGCAATAAAATGTATTTTTAATAATCATTCTATGTATAACAATTTCTATACTACATCTAATTCTCTTAAATTTGACGATATTGTAAAAATGAATAGCATACAATTTATATTTCGAGCTAGGAATAATATTTTACCTAAGAATTTACAATTATTATATAAAGCTAAATCTTATAATGGAAATCTGTTTTATAGAATATAATTACAAACTAACCAAAAAGCATTTTGTTTATTGAATACTGTCCAATGCTGTGGAACAGATTACCACCAAAAATAAGAAACATTACGAAATTGAATAATTTTAAAATAATCATGATATCGTCTTATTAATTTTAATTTTATATTTTAGATATCCTATTTTAAATTATTGTATTATGTGATATATTAATCAATATAATTGCTACCTTATATTATCAGTATTTATTTTATATATTTTATTTTATAGTTTTTTTTATATATTTTTATAAATTGTTATACTAATTTTAATATTAGTGTTTTATTGGTTTACATTTTTGTAGGTAAATATTATTCAATTATTTATTTTAAATACACGATGAGAATGATTGAGGGGTTTTTTTGCGATTTTATTTTTATTTTTATATTCAGTTTTTAATTGTACATATTTTTTATAACTTAATTACTTACATATTACATTTTATTTAAATTTTATTTAACATTCAGTATTATTTTCTATTCTGGAAGTCAAATTTTTATTTTTAATATTAAATATTAAATATAATATATTCACGAGTACTTTGTATTGATTATTTATGTGGCCGGTAATAGTTCGTGTCGGGGATGAGGATGTAATTGTTGTATTAGGGCAATTGTTGCCAGTGCTCTTACTCTTGGCGAAAGTAAGTTCCTTAATTAATTGTATATAAAAACCCTAAATCCTCCAAGTTGATACACCTTTATCGACTTTCATTGGCAATCGATATAAAGTATTCCAGGTAGATTTTTTTATGACTATTTTTTTACTGATATCCTGGATAGAAATTTTATTTTATAATCTAATATTTTATTTAATATTATTTTAATTTTATACATGATTTTTTCCCCCCACAATTACATTGGGTGAATGACTTGATAAGCTCTGCTTTTTCGTTCATCCAGGCTAATGCCTAAACTCTGATTATTATATATATATATACAATAATATATACAATATAATATTTAATACAATATTGTTAAATATATCTATTTAAATTATTAAAAATATATATAATAAATATAGTATCAACTTAAATTTTAATTAATTCCCATATTTCGATATAGAATGTAAATATATATATATACAGAATGTAAATATAAATGTATACATATATGCAGCAAATTTATTAAATTAATATATTGTCAATTGGTACAATCTATAATCAAAGAAATATAACTAATATAATAATATCAATTTATTTATTTAGTAATTTTTTTAGTATTAAATCAAAAAAGATTAATTTTATCCCTGTTATATCACGTACGAAATCAACGAATAAATATTATAATATCATTAACGTAATTAATAAATAACAAGTTTTTTTATAATAATAATAACAAATGAGAAATAAGAGTTTATATATAATATATATTCATATATGATACCATAATTTTTTTCCACCATACCGGAGAATCTATCATATACGTGGAGTCGACTTCATTTCACTGCTTACTACATTATTATTTAATACCTATATATATATATTACGTTACTCGAGTTCGTCTATTAGCTAGCAAGTGTATATATAATGGCAGTTGTATGTCATTATTGCAATGAACCTGCTTCTAGCTCTGACCTACCATGTAGCTCGTGTAAATCATTCTACCACCATGTATGCTTCTTCCCAGCATCAATTATATCCAAATCTTGGACTCATATCAATAGTCCCCCTCCATCATATGCCCTTGCCATTTTTTTCTTCCCCTAATTTCACATTTACATGTCCCTCTTGCCTCCTAAACAACTCATCAAATACATCTACTACATTCTCCTCTCCTCTAGTTACCCATACTCCTATACATCGTAATAATCCCCCCACCCGACCTCCTATACCTGCCCAATTAAGAATTCCCAAACTTATGGAACTTAAAACTTTCCCCCCATCCTTCATAACCGCTAATATCCCATCACCTTTCCCTTATCATAAATCGTATGCATCTGCTATTATATCATCTTCCTCTCCTATCCCTATTAAAGCTCCTATCGTCCACCATGTACCTCCTAATTCTACCACACCCTATACTCTTCATATACCTCGTAAACGTCAACTAAATAATATCATTCGTAACAATTCACTTGTCATTGAACATTTAAAGACCTCTGATATGAATACTGAATTCATTTCATCAATCCTTATACATATGCTACTGCCTAAAATATCTATTTCTATAGTCAAATTTAAACATAACAATGCAATCATCCAATTCTCTAGTAAATCATTTTGTGACATGTTTTTCAGTAGATTTAGATCTACTAAATTTAATCCCCGATTCTCACACCTATATATACGAAATTCCCTACCTTATAAAACCCGTTTATTAGGTAAAATCCTTTATCATGCATATATATTAAAACTAACCCCTATACATACTAAACCCATATTTAATACATATACAAAGTCATTTGAATTACGACTTATATATAATTATATTGACTGGTCTCTTCCACCTATTACCATACCTCCAACTCTCCTTATTCACTGGGAATCTTCCTACCTTAAATTTAAATCTTCCGTTCCCTCATTTAGTAATCTCTCCATTAATACTAATTCAGACCCCACACCTAATAATCCTTCTGAAAATTCCAACTCCCCTTATATTCCTGTAATATCAACTCCATCTATTGATTTAAATAATTCCACCATCACAAATTTCCCAGTTGTTGATTCACTAAAATCTAATCATATATCTACACCCTCTCTAACTAAATCTGCATGACTATCTGAACACATTGCCCTAATAAATATTCGTTCTCTTCGTTCCAATGCCTCACTCTTATTACCATTCCTTAAAAAGTGCAATTTCAGTATTATTGCTTTAACGGAAACATGGATCTCTCAAGATGATTCCGACATATTTGCCCTATTTCACAATTTTGGTTATACATTAATCTTATCGCCACGATTATCAGGTCGTGGTGGTGGGGTTGGCTTCCTCGTAAAAACTTCTCTACCTTTACCATGTATATCCATATCCCATAACTTCTCCTACTCTGACTGCTTAACCATATCATTCACCCAAAAACACAAATCTATATCCATTACTGTCATTTATAGACCGCCAAAACCAGAATTCGCTTCCTTTCTAAGTGAGTTTAACGATCTTGCTACTGATCTCATTAGTTCACCCACATACCACCCTATTATACTTGGTGATTTCAACTATCATTTTAATGCTACCTCAAATCCACATATTATGTTCACTAATTTAACACATTCATTATCCCTATCACAACATGTCAATTTCCCAACTCATATAAATGGCAATATTATTGATCTTGTATTCTCCAGTTCTCTCCATTCTGAACTCGTGGTGAGTAATATTTCTAGGCTTGATCTACTTTCCGATCACTTCCTTATCTCATTCAAAACTAACTTTACTATCACTCTTAATCAGAAAACACGTATTACATACAGACCCATTAAGAAAATTAATTCCATGATATTCTTAGCTGACTTACATTCTGCTTTAGGTGACTACTGTTATTCTCCAGTTGTATTAAATTCCATACTATCCCATCTTCTCGATAAACATGCGCCTTCAAAAACTATATCAGTAACTCTACATCCTGATACCCCATGGTTTACTTCCCACCTCATGTCCTTGAAACGATCACTTCGTAAATCTGAAAGAACATACATATCCTTGAGATCTTCATCTTCTAGAGCTTCATTCATTGAGCAACGTAAGATCTACAAGTTAGCAATTTCCTATGCCAAATCTAGCTATTACACTCAGGTTATAAATGATCTTGCTTCTGATAACCGAAGACTTTTCAGACTAGCTAATAAGTTGTTATCTCCCCCAAAACCAGCATTACTACCATCTATAATTAACATTTCTCCATTACAATTAAGCTGTCTTTTCTCCAAAACATTTTCTAATAAGATTGACTCCATCATAATAAAGATCAATAACCATACCCTTACTGCCAATTATCCTTCAATCATAGTTACCCCACCTATATCTGTTTTCTTAAGTTTTTTTCGTCCGCCACATATATCTCTCATATCTAAACTACTAAATGCATCCTCTTCGATATCTCCCTCCGATCCTGTTCCACTATCTATTTTTAAACTTTACTCCGATTATCTATGTCCAACTATCTGTAACATCATCTCATATTCCCTAAATTCCGGTACTGTCCCTTCAATTTTTAAACAAGCAATAATCACTCCCATTCTTAAAAAACCTTCACTCGATCCTGATTCACTTCTCAATTATCGCCCAATTTCTCAGCTACCTTTGGTGAGTAAAATTTTGGAAAGAGTTGTCTCTCGTCAACTAATCTCATATTTAACCGCCAATAATCTCCATATTCCTCAACAAAGTGGCTTTCGCCGAGGACACTCCACAGAAACAGCACTACTAAACGTAATTGATGTAATCACTTCTACCCTTAATACTAAAAACTGCTGTCAACTAGTAATGCTGGACATATCCAGTGCTTTCGATACGCTTGATCACAACATTCTACTGTCCCGTCTACACCTGCTTGGAGTTAGAGACCTTGCCCTCTCATGGTTTACTTCATATCTATTTGAACGTAGTAGCAGTGTAAAAATATATAATTCTTTTTCTTCCCCTTCTCCTATGAAATATGGTGTTCCCCAGGGATCAGTACTCGGTCCTTCACTTTTCTCAATTTATTTATACCCATTACCATCCATAATATCTAAATATCCAAATATATATTACCATCTTTATGCAGATGACATACAACTATATATGTTTCTTCCAACTAATTCATCACCAGGTCTCAATCATCAACTCTCTAATTGTGCTAATGACATTAAAGAATGGCTTATTTCTAATAATCTTCTCCTTAATACTTCCAAAACTACATTGTTGAATCTTTCTCCATCACCAACTTACTTCCCTCCTTTTCTTATTGATAATATTGTAATATCTCCTTCTCCTACTGCATCTAACTTAGGTGTACTTTTTGATTCTACACTTTCCTTCATTCCTCATATTACTGCCATCACTAAATCTGCAAATTATCATCTATTTAGAATTAGAAAAATACGAAAATCAATTACTGTATCACTTACTAAAACTCTAGTTAATTCCCTTGTACTCTCACGCATAGATTACTGTTCCTCAATCCTTATAAATATTCCATTATCATCTATCTCTCCCTTAAATCGAGTTATTCGTTCATCAATCCGTACAACATATAACCTACGTATTCGAGATCATTCCTCTACTTCCTCATACCAACACTTACCTCCATGGTTCACATTTAACAAACGCTCTGCTTATCGCATATTATCTATTGTTCATTCCTCAATATACTCTTCAAATTGCCCTTCATATATTTCTGCTTCTCTAGTACAAAGAGCTCCCCTTCCATCACTTAGAAACCATGCATCTCACCTTCTATCTACCCCTATTCTACGTCCCTCAAAAATGAATACTCGGGCACTGAGTTATATTGGTCCTAAGCTATGGAATTCACTCCCGCCCTATATTAGATCCATAAAATCGCATAAAACATTCATGAAATATATACAACAATTGATCTCAGGTGGTAACCTGAATTATTAATATTGTTTGTCATTATTATTTTATTAATTAATTTCCGTACGGCTTATTCTATTTTATTGTATTATTATTATTGGTATTTATTGTTTACCTACTTTTATTATTTGTATTCTATTATATACACCTTTGAGAAATCATTTATGATTTATTTAAGTGTCTAAATAAACATTCAATCAATCAATCAATCAATATCATAATAATAAGGACATAAGGAAATACGGACATATTGTACTTAATAATAAGTCCCGTGATTACGTTAGGTATATTATACAGTATAAATAGTTATAAAGTTAACAAATATATAGGTAAACCTATTAATATGTATGCGTATATGTACCTACAGTAATAAGTAGCGTGTATCCTCATTTGCGAAAGGTTTACTTGTAGTTGTTTAATAAAAATAAAAGAAAATAAACGACGCCAATTTCAGCGTTATTGAGATCTTGACATGCGCGGAACCATTCGTATTAGGATCGTAGTCATCGTAGAGTTTCTCCTGAGGTTCCCTAAGAACAATGGCTCGCACGGTAGTGGGTTTACTTCCATCGAGGGGCGGGGCCTCAGCGGCGAGGCGGGCGTCCGCCACCTCGGGGGCGTGGTAGGTGATCCTGGCGACGGCCGGTTGAAGCCCCGCCTCCGAGTCGACATCGAGACGCCCGCTTTCCGAACATCCGAACCAATCAGTGGCCACCGGACGGGGATAGTTCGGCGCTACCGAGAATATATTATCGTTGAACAGGTAGTATTCTCCTCCGCTGAAGAATACGGTTACGCCGAATCTTCTCATGTAGAGACTGGCATCCAATCGCCTCGGTAGACCACGCCAGATGCTTAACGGCTTCGGGTAGCCGTAATCTTTCAAGAAGGACGAGCTGTACTCTACGACTCGGTAGTATTTATCGTCTGTTGAGTTGTCGATTATATTATTTATTATTTAACAACAATATTATCGTATTATGAATATTATTTCGTGATAATGAGTGAATGAATTGTAAATTACATACATAATGATCATTGATAACAGTAAACGATACACTAATAGATTATTTTTAACAGATAACTAATATAAATACTGTCAAGGATAGATGAATGTATTTAAGTAGTTTACATTGTATTCGGTGTAATATATTATTCGGGTAGTATAATATCCGATATGCAATATTTACTATTTAAGCAATTTATATGAATAATTTTATAGTACTAATTAATTGAATACTTGGTTATTTAGTAAGAATATAATACCAGAAAAGCCCAGGGCTTTGATACCATTACATATAATATAAATACAGGTGTATACAATATATACTATACTATACGATAATAATATTTACAAATCTAATTGACTAAACTTGTTTATTCACAGATGTATTACTTATATATATATATATATATATATATATATATATATATATATATATATATATATAAAAATGACTGGAAGAAATAAATATATGTTCCTATTTACAAAAAGGGCGATAAAAAGAATTTGGAAACTACAGAACAATCGCCTTAATATCACATGCAAGTAAGATTATTCTGAGAATATTGCAGAAAAGACTTGAGACATTTCTTATCCTTGAACAACCAATAGAATAAGCCGCGTTTCTAAGAGGTAGAGGAACTTGAGACCACATTGCTAACTTGAGATGGATGATGGAAAAAGCTAGAGATCATCAAAGAGAACTCTTCATGTGCTTCATTGACTACACAAGGGCATTCGACTGTGTATATCATCAAATACTATGGTGCACTCTCAAAGGCATGGGAGTACCCGAATATCTGATAGTTGTGCTGAGAAATCTACAAACAAATCAAGAATCGACTATAAGGACAGAGTATGGTGAAACAAGCAACATCCCGATTGGTAAAGGAGTACGGCAAGGATGCATCCTATCTCCATTGCTATACAATATCTATGCAGATACAATAATGCGAGATGTCCTGGAAAAGTGGGATAAAGGCATTAATATAGATGGAAGGAAAATTACAAACCTTAGATATGCTGACGACACTACATTGATAGCAGGAACAAAAGATGATCTCACAGAGCTAATTACAAAAGTCAAAAGAGCAAACGAAGAAGCCGGATTATATTTAACTGTCAAGAAAAAAAAAGGTGATGACTACTAAATTATACAATATAATAATAGATGATAACAATATCGAAATCGTATGTAAATTTATCTTCCTGGAAGTTCTAATTACAAAAGATAGAGTTACCGAAGAATATTGGCAATGGGAAAATGTGCCATGGGAAGTCTGAAACGTATATTCAAAGACAGAGTCATTAGACTAACGACAGAAATAATGATTGTTCAAACACTGGTATTTCCAATTATCCTTTATGAAGCAGAAACCGGGACTATCATAAAGGCATATATGAAAACAATTGATGCTTTTGAACTACGATGCTGGAAGAATCTGTTCGAAGTTACCTACTTAGATAGGAAGAGAAATACTAATATAATTGACATAATACAACCTAAAAGAACGCTCGAATCTCGAATTGTCAAGGCTGCCCTATCTTTTTTAGGACAAGTTGTTAGATTAGATATGATGGAATTGAAAATGATGCTGGGAAGAATGGAAGGTCGGCGAGGAAGAGGAAGACCACATTGCACTTGGCTAGACAATATAAAAAATATATCTCTACAGATATTTTGAATCTCCGACTAGATGCTAGAGACAGAGCGGGATGGAGAATAGCTACCATGGATGTCGCCAGGGGTCGGTTTCGACTCGACGGCACAAGGTAACAAGGTAATATCTGTATTTGTAGGTTTAGTTAGTCTTAATTAGTATTTAATAACTATCAAAAGGAAAATTAATGTTTAACCTCTTCACAGCTGACTATTATTATAAAATAAACGTGTTACAAATATTAATATAATCTGTATTAATAACTTTTCGTGAAGTATATCCTATTGTTGCCGCTCCAGGTGAACGCCGAATCGATGTAACCAGGAATTCCTTGAAACTTATTAGAGATGTAGTCGACGCTAGTCTCAACGAAAGCGACTCCCCTTACTTTGAACGAGTGTACTTTATATCCCTGTGATAGGTAGTAGATTATATTAAAGTATTAATTTAGTGTATGTATTATATAAACAATGCATACACTGTACGATGTACTACTAGACACGTTACATTGTACACTACTATTATACACTGTACATTGTACACTGTACTGTATACAGTATACTGTTCTTAACTATTATAAACTTTGCTATACGTGAATTCGTTATTTCCCCGGTCCGATTACTGGTACTTGCGATGTTCTTATATTTATAAAGAACTCGATAGATGTGAAATAAAAACGCAAGCCAATGTTTATTACTTATTTTTTTGATGGGCCCTCACATTATTTATAAATTTGCAAGTATAAGACTTAGTGAAGGATCCGTTGTTCATATATATTATATATATATATATATATATATATATATATATTCTATATCATATAAATATTCTATATCATATAAATATGAATATTATGCATCTATTCTCGCGTGTCCGTGTACATAGAACAGTTAACACAATACTAATGTACTCGCCGAGTTCGCTACTTCGACGGCTGCTAACCTGGAACAGATACAGCACCGGATCCGAGATGAGACGGTAGTGCCACCTACCGTTCACGTTCTTCCATCCGTACTTACCGGGCATGTTTAGCGCCGCGTCTATCTTGGAGTTTACGCTCAAGGTGCCCTTGAACAGCTCGTCTACGGGCATCGTTCTACTGAGGCCTCGTAGCGGGATGTAACGTACCGATTTACCTGAACAATGGTATTACGTCATTGTTATGTAATAACGCGTTGTTGTACTATTACTATTACTTTATTTGTGATATACGGAATAGTTTATTGTAATAGATAAATGATGGTTTAATTGTGGAAATATTTAATAATATATAAGACATATTAAATATATAATAATGTGTAACAAACGAATAAAGATATGTAATATTATATATTATAATGTGGTGTTGTATATATTTACATATTATTATGTGATAGTATATGCTCACTTTAAATATAGTTTATAATAATTATTCTAAGTTATAATTGTTAGTGATCTACTAATAAAATTACATATCTACTATACGAATACAACTCATATATTATTATCTCATATTACTATACTATACATACACTATATTATATAAATGAATGATTTACATTACTCTACCATTGATGTGCTAATATAGTGCATACTATGTTACCCCGGATGTTACCTATAGGTATTTAGGTAACCTTTGAACGCGAAATATGAGTTTCTATTGTATTCGAATATCACATCCACAGACAAATCCTGACAGAAGATATCGATGTCGGGCTCTGCAGTGGGCATCTGATCTCCTGTATTACCTGCGTATGTCACGTGATTCATGTATAATAATCATTACTAGTTAATAGAAGTTTTTTATTTATTTTCTAGAATAAATATAATATAATTTTGTGATTTCCTATTTACCGAGGGCTTCAAATCAAGATTTCCTTTTTATAATTATTATCACCCAGTATATATATATAAACTACATATATATTACATAAGTATAACTTAAAAAGAAATAATAAATATATATATTAATATAACGTATGTATTATTAAATTCGAATACCAGATTATAAACACGCGTCGATTACGATCACGAACCGGTAACCACGGCAACCGGACTACGTACCGTACAAGCGACGTATTCCGTTAATATCGTCCTCGGACAGAGTGACCGCGTTAGCCCAGCCGGGATACACCGGCCGCATGATGGAGTTTAGGTCTCTGGAGGCGTGGCTTAAACCGAGGGCGTGTCCGAACTCGTGAACCATGACCACCACTAGACTCTTCATCGGCGTGTCTGCGTGCGTCGCGTACGTAACGGTATAACATGTATAGTTTGTAGGGGTGCTGCAACAGGGTGGGGGCGGGGGGGATATGCCCCCACTTTAAAATCTACGGGGACCTCCTATGTATTGGACCCCCCATTTTTACTAACAATATAACAATTTCCCCCCCACTTTCACCACAACATTTATTTTGATTGGTTGGTCCCCCTACATAGAAAATTGTTCCAGCCCAGCTGTTAGTGTGGGACATGTATAATTATAGCTCACGCAAATGTAGATTATAGTAACATTCCTCTCGAATATAAGATACATTTACAAAGATAGATTAATAAATGGTAAATAATTGTCTTATAATTATAATAAATACATATATTTATTATTGCAATAATAGAAAAATAACTTATATTTACACACGAAGGGATGTGGGCAGTTGGTTAGGTTATTATATACTCTATAGAGGTTACTATTCTATACACATTATTTCTGATCTAAATGATTGGATAGGTATATATGTATAACAATTTATATCGATAAAGAAATATATATCGAACATATTTAATATATAGTCTATAGACTGCTATAGTATTCTAAAAACCTGCACTCTATTGAATGTGAATGTATAGTATTATAATTATATAGTTATAGAGTTTACCTATAGTATTACTATAGGGTTAGAGGGTATACCTATAGATATATTATGTTAGTGGAGTGGGCGTATTATCGTAGTAGATCATTAATGGTAAAGATATTAATTATAATAATTATAAGTGATATATAGAGAATATTAATTATAGGAATTAGGAAGATTGAGTGTTAGTGAACAATAATCTTATTAAAATTATTGTTTTAACAAACTTCTAAACAATTCTAAATACGCTAAAAAGAAAAAATATAGTTATTAAATATACATATATGTAGGTTACGTTTAAATAATAAACGATAACATAATGAGATTGTATGATAAGGATAACTGCTATACACAGATTAATGGTGTTTATCGTAGGTATGGGTTTCATGAGTTTGTTTCAATTATGTTAATAATGCACGTGTATATATATGTAGATATCATATCTAAGATATGTATATATATATATATACATATATATCTATAGATATTCGGTACATCTTTTAAAAATAGAAAGTTATAACTTTATAACACTGCATGGCTATAGTCATGCAGGTAATCTGAAAGTTACATTTTAACTATTGATCTGGTTAAGTTAGTATACACACGACATTAACTGCCTGTGTGGCTCAGTGGCTAAGGAGTCAGACACACAAGCAGTAGGACACGGGTTCGATCCTCGTCCGGACCATTAATTAATTTTATAAAATGGGTCTTAAAATATTATTTAGAAGTGATCTTATATAATTGTGTATAAATAAATGATCGGATCTCGTTAAAACCATGGATGCCTTAACATGAGATCGGCTTCGAAGGGACATTAGAGCCATATATGGTTATAAGTGAAAACTTCATCTAAGTTCCTGGATGGGATGAAAGGACTCCACCAAATAAAAATAACAATAACAATAACATGTGTAGAAACACTTCTTCAATGTATAGTATTTATGGTTGCTGAAAGGATACAATAATATATTGATGGGTTGACTTAGAACATAAGATAATATAACATATAAGTAAAGTTAGTATACTATTATTATAAATTTATGAACATATATTTTATCGAGTACAGATATATCCAACTCTACGCGTTATTATAATTATTTGATAACTACCTGAATATGATGAATATCTAGCCCACATTTCATCCGCATCGAGATGGGTGTCGCCACCGTATTTAGGGAAATACGCGTGAGCCAAAACTCCCGACGGTCCGTCAAAGTCTAGTATAACTTCTTCGTTTAGATGACTTCCTATTATCGGATATGCGATGTAATGTCGTCACCTATATTTCTATGATATGATTGTGTGGAATACGGGCAAATAAAGAATAATAGTATATATATATATATATATATAGGGGAAAGCAACCGAATACGGATACTATCGGTATCTCAGAAATTATAAATCCTACAAAAAAATGTGTAATGAATATTTTATTCATATTTATATAAATAGTCTAAAAAAGTATTTATTTTTTAATTATTCAAATATTGCTGATATATCCAATAAACTGATTTTTTTATTACGTTTTTAAATTAATGAAATAAAATGTCAACTTAAAACCTTCTCAATAATATACAAAGGTATCGATATAAAATATAACACTATATTATTAAAAAATAGAGTATTCTAAAATGATATATATAATTTCTATTTTGTTATCAAATATTCATTGTTGTAAGCATGTATCTAGATGTCATATAAGTTCATAATACGTACCTATAACCAATCAGCGCGCAGCGTATGAACTATTTTGATTTTCATAAAAATCGCGTGCGTTATAATATTAATATTACAAATAAAGCTAAATCTAAAATTTGTATTATTTAGTTACTTAAATTTGTAATTTTTTTCTTAAATTGTATTATTAATTAAAAATATAATAAAAATAAATAAATTGTTCACTAATTAAATTAGAATAAATTGTTCATAAAATTAATTATATATAATGTAATTGTAATTTGTCTGATTGATTCATTAATAATATACAGTTTATCCAGTGGCATATAGGGTGTCCGTATTATAACACAGGGTGTGCGTATTTGGACATGGGTACTGAATACGGACACCCTCGTTATCTATGGAATTAAAAGATTAAATACAATTTTAAAATCACAATAATATCTATAATCATATAATATTAATATATTTTAAATTTTGAATACAAATAATGAATCATAAAATGTTAAGACCATGTATTGTTAAAGTTTCCGTATTAGGTTAATTTCCCCCACATACGCATTGGGTTATGTAGTGTATAAATACAATAGGAAGTATTATAGTATATATCGGAAAATAGGGTGAAAATTAATAACTTAATAAGTTAGTAACTTCTAAGTTATAATTAATAATTATAATGAACAAAAGTATAGGCATATTTTATATATATATAATTAGTATAATTGCAATATATATACTAACTCGAGTAGAAGCCAATTTCCATATCAACGTTGCCGTGTTCTTTATACTGGAAAGTTAAGCCGCTTACTGCAGCCCAAACCTAATGGTAAGGGACAACGGTGTTATCCATAGTATGGCGATTGTATGATGCTATGTAGGTTATTTATAACCTCAATAAAGGACATAAAGGACATGATGTCATCTTCGCTACTGACGAGGGTAAATAATACTAAATTAAAGATAGGATAACAGCATAATGTAACCACGGAAACTAATATACGATCAATAGTATATTATAATAATGATGCGAAGATACAGAAATATCGATATAAAGAATATAGAATAATACGTAGTGTAATGTATTGATTGAAGGAGAAGCTATACGAAGAAAAAGTAAATTATATATACATAGTGTGTGGTAGATATATATAGCGGAATATAGGAGGGAGGGAATTATATAAATTGGTGTTAGAATTACTAAAATCTCTTAAAAGTTAACTTTCCTAAATGCTAACACTACTTTATATAAATCCGTCCTACGCATAATTAAGCGTAAGTTCCGAAAGGCTAATTATGGCAGAGAATATAAAGTTAAATGGGCAGAAGTAGATCATCTATATATAGAATATATACTAAAGATTAATGTACTAGGGAAATTACCGGATACATGTAACTATAACATACATATTGTAATGCATATATGTATACGTATCTAATATAGGATGGAGAGATGGAATGAATAGATGCATGTATATATTGAATTTTCTATAGAATATATATATATATATATATATATATATATTAGATTAAGTCAGATAATATATGATATAAGAACAACTATATGGTCATATTTTGTAGTTATATAATATAGTATATAAAGTATTATATAACATTTTTTAATATATTATATCTAGTTTAATATTGACATTACGATTTATATATATATATATATAACTCTGACTTATAAATTTATTGTATATATTCGTTGGTATTTAATATAATATGTAATATCATTATGATTTTATGTAATTTATAATACTATAAATATATGTATATATATTTAATAATAATATAAGTATTGCAATAATCGCATGCAGTTAAATATTTGTATTATAATAATTCTATTTTAATATACACATTGATATGCCAATGATGCCAATCCTGGAAGAACGAGGAATACCAATATAGAGGATTAGTAATCAATGCACAATAGATAACTAAATCATGTATAAGTATTATAGTTAATTACTGTTTATGATATTCTTATTATTTATATTTTATATTATATATATATATACATGTATATATATTTTTTTTAGATATTGAAGACATGTATTTAATTAAAGAATGCCTAATATCAAATATTAAACTTATTTTTACTCGAGGAGGGATATATATATATATATAAATATATATATAGTTATACGCATATTATTTAGAATAAGAGATACCATATATGTATACATAGTGATACCAACAGATGAATGTGTCGTTCCTATTTACAATAGTATATGCACGAGAGCCTATATATTATACTAGCACCAAACATACTACGATTACATATTATAACAAGTATAAGGGGTTTAAAGTGGTGTAACATACTATAGGCTAGAATATCAGTACTGGTGGTATCAAGTACATAATGTAGGCTAGAATAGCAGTACTGGTGGTATCAAGTACATAATGTAGGCTAGAATATCAGTACTGGTGGTATCAAGGACATAATGTAGGCTAGAATAGCAGTACTGGTGGTATCAAGTACAGAATGTAGGCTAGAATATCAGTACTGGTGGTATCAAGTACAGAATATAGGCTAGAATACCAGTACTGGTGGTATCAAGGACAGAATGTAGGCTAGAATATCAGTACTGGTTGTATCAAGGACAGAATGTATGCTAGAATATCAGTACTGGTGGTATCAAGTACAGAATGTAGGCTAGAATACCAGTACTGGTGGTATCAAGGACAGAATGTAGGCTAGAATAGTAGTACTGGTGGTATCAAGGACAGAATGTAGGCTAGAATAGCAGTACTGGTGGTATCAAGTACAGAATGTAGGCTAGAATAGCAGTACTGGTGGTATCAAGGACAGAATGTAGGCTAGAATAGCAGTACTGGTGGTATCAAGGACAGAATGTAGGCTAGAATAGCAGTAATGGTGGTATCAAGGACATAATGTCATTTCTGGTATACGCGAATACCTCATACTGTACAATGTACAGTGTACAGTAGGGTATACCCTTTTAGAAAGTATTTCTAACTAGCTCACATTATGTCATAGATGTCATATTAAACATATTTGTGAAGTTTAATCACAAAATATTTAATATTGGTAAAGCTAAGTGCAATTTAATGAAGATATATTTGCATTTATGATTTCTATAAATAGAAAATGTTACTTATGTATTTTATGAATTTGTGCAAGTGCGCGTTGTCATACAAATAAAATATTTGGCAAATATATTATAATTTAAATAAAGTAAAAAATTACGTAAAAATTTCAAATTAATTTTTTAATTTTTTTATTAATATAATATTTTCGATTATTTCTTTGATACATTATTTTAATTAAGCATCATCTTTTGTTGTGAGCTTTTAATGGATATCTACGAGGTATAATAAAAAAAAATATTTATTTTTCTAACAACAATTTTTTTACAACTAGTTTATCACAAAATTAATTTGTTGTTAAAATACTCAATAAAAGTCATTTTTTGTATAAGTATATGACATTTTTATATTAATACTTGTAATTTTATATTCATATAATGATGATAGACATATATAATGTAAAATTTTTTTTGTTATTATTCCATTGATTTTTTTTTTCGATTTAGAAAAAAATTAAAAATAAAATAAAATTTCCGTTAGATCGATTTAATAATTTTTTTTATGTTAAAAATTTTTAAGGATGTTTTTATATATTACATATGCTAAAAGGCAATTTTTATATATCTGTAATTTAATTTTTCTTTGTAAATTTCAATGTAAATTCCTATCTTTTTTAAATATTGTTTAGCTTTCAGAATTGTTGTCGGTTTTCACACTTTTCTATGAAGGGAACTAAATAAGTTACCAAAACAGTCTCTCCTAGTGTACATCCATAGTATTCGTAAGTTGTATACCCGTATGGCATATGGAATATGTATACTGCTTGTACGTCTATATCCGTTCCTCAATACGTACTACTTACTGTATAATTCGACTGGATCACTCTACTACAACATCTCATCAATCATCTTGTATGTGGCTACCAGTGGTGTAAATTACGTATACTATCTATAATCCATAAATCAATATATTCCTACACACCTAGCTATATCTCTGATCTAATTAAAAAACGTACTATATTATCTTCTCTTCGTTACCAAAATGCTCATCTACTTATCTCCCAGAACTCTAGTAAAACTTCCCTAAATTCTTGAGCTTTTAAAAATTCCGGTCCAACCCTATGGAATTTCCTCCCTCCTACCATTCATTCTATTAGATCCCACAAAAGATTTATAAATCTTACTTCTTCTTTAATCTCTACCCATAATCATTAAATCATCCAACTTATTATTTTTTCCGTGTTATATTAAATGTATATCATTATTAAATTGTTATTGTATTATTATTATCTTATTATATTACACTTCACTATATCAATGCAGTCTGTAGTATATAACATTATACTATATCAATGCAGACTGTATTATATAATAGTCCTTTATATTATTTAGTATTGTTGTCCGTGGTATATTCAATGTATATTATTATTAAATTATTATCGTATTACTATTATTTTATTATTATTTTCTTCCCGCACGAGCGAAGGGGTCTATTTGACCCTATTTTAGTGCAAATAAACCGAATATCACCATCATATCATATATATGTCGATATCAACCAGTGTATATAAATAGTACTGGTATATGTGTAGGTTATAGTAGTTATAGTACTGGCATAGTAGTTATAGTACTGGTACTATAGTGGTTCACATGCATACATTATTAATGAAGGTAGTTTACATACTACGCTTTTAATTATTGAGACATTTACGTTTCGTGCGTTATATTTGCTTCACACACACACACACACACATATATATATATATATATATATATATATAAGTGGCTGGGTATCCAATAAGGCGAAGGTACCACATACGCATGCTGTAGGACGATGGTTTAACAAATATTATAATATATTTAATATATATTATAATTTTTATATATATATATATATATATGTATAATATACATTATAATATATACCCTCTAATACTAGAATAATTCTCCATGTTACCGCTAGTGCGGCGTGCATATGACATAACTTATTAAGTATTACGTAACGACTCGGAATAGTGACGTTACACACTTAGCCGTGTAACTTAGCCGTGTAACTATAGTAACCCCGGCGGTATACCGTATACCATATATGGGGCTAACATTCAGGGAGTAGGTTATCGCCTCTCTGGTCGTATTGCGGTTCAGCTTATTCGTGTACTCGGAAACCTGCCACGTCAAGTGCGTCTTGGTCCATCGCGTGCCTGCAATGTTGCATCATCGTCATGAAATGTTGCATCATCGGTGTGCATCGGTGCGTATACGTATACGTATATATATATATATATATATATATATATATATAGGTATATTAGAGTTATGATACCTACACTAAAAATGTCTATATATATAAAATAATTCTTTAATTATATTAAATTTAGAGATATGTTATGGTTACATTTATTATTCAATTAACAATTATACTATTGTGGAGGTAGACGTTATAACGTATTTAACATATTACACCGACATTAGAATGGTCCGCTGATCGTAATAGATATGTAGGGTGTATTTACTGATGATATATACAGTATGCTGACTGTTTCAACGTTCAGATTACAGTATGTTTATACTCGTATTGATACTTACACATTGATACCGAATTATGTTTACTATTCCTATATTGAATATATGGGTTGTGTAGTATTGACTTGGATTTAATTTATTTATATATATATATATATATATATATATATATATAGGTTTATATATGTTTATATATGTGTATACATATATGTATTATATATATCTATATATGAATATATTTAAATACATATATATATATATATATAAATATATATATACTATAAACAATACCGTGTAATACGTAATTAGCACTAGTGGCATTAATGACGACATCCGGTACACCACATCTTGCTTTTCTCATCAAATCTCGAGTTTCATCGTTCATTTCACCTATTGTTTATTCATATTGTTGATTTAATGAGTATAAGTTTATCAGAATTAACAACTAATATTTTCAGGTAAATAAACCCATGTATTATATTTTAAATACCCCATTATTTATATATATATATATCTATATATATATATATATATATATATTACAATTATATAAATGATAACAAGAATATTTATTAATAAATTTTCATTGAAAATTATTATTAAAATAATTTCACTGATAATTATCACAATCAAATATAATATTATTCAAATATGATACTATTTAAATATATAGAGTACATCGGTATTTTAATACGATATATAAATTGACCTATTTGATATACTGATACAATAGATATAAATACAATAAACAGCTAAACAATATATGCAAGAATAGATTCATTATTGCACAGCTGTGGTGTTACATATATATATATATATATATATATATATATATATAAGCGGTTCAACTATGGTTGACCCGCATACTCTCTATAGTGACACGTAGATTATTATTAGTATATTGGTGGTGAATCATAAATTGTTATTATTGCGATACCAGTGACTCATAGATTGTTATTATCGAAATGAGATGATGAGTCATATGATATACGTTCACACATGATCAGCCCTACATTAATGTTCACCTCAAAATTGTACGCAGAGTTTCAGTTAATCAATGTATTCATATATACATATACTACAACTATATCGGATAGTTAACGTGCATACTGAAATTATAAACCGTACTTATTATAATATATAAGGTTATAATATATATATATATATATATATATATATATACTATGTTTACATTAATAGCGGGATGTGATACAAGGTACACGTTTACGTATGTCGAGTTCTATAAATAGATCTATTACGTAAGCTTACGACTAACACGTGACTTCTAGATCGAAGAATCGTTGTAGTCTACAGATAGCTTGGCGTACGTGTTCATCTCCGGCCAGATGAGCTACGACATCATTGGTCGGAGGCAGGATGTATTGATACTTGCGGAGGTATGCCTGCGAACGGTGTACGCATCTCGGTCACTCGTAATGCTATATAGCAACTGTACGATACATATGTACGATACATATGTACGATACATATGTACGATACATATGTACGATATATATGTATCGTATGCGATTCTTCTAAAGCTATTACGATAGTGGTTGCAATTGTTATAAAGAAAAATTAACCCTATACATACTAATATAAGTAATAATTATTATGCTGTGTATATATTATATAAATCCTATAAATTAATCTATTTATAGTTTAGATATTCGATATAAGTTAATTGAATATCTCTATACTTTATTTGTGAATTTAGAATTACGATCTTGAGTAATTAATGTAATTTTAATAATATAAACACTACATATAAATATAGAGTATAGTATATTACTCTAATGATGTTTATATAATTATGTATAAATAATATAATATTTTTTTAATATTTAAATATATAAATAAATTATATACAATATATATATATTTTTTTATATACTATATATGATTGTTTTATATATAAATGTATTAGTAATACTTAAACCCTATTATAAAAGTATTAATTTAACAATATGATCTAAAAATAATCTAGAATAATAATACTTACTAATTCTTCATCGGTAGGTTCCGTGTTGTCCGCTAGGTTACTATCTGCCACCATCAACACAATAACAACGATGACAACAATTCTATTTACCGTCAACATATTCAATTATTATGCAATATTATCGTGCTTAGATTTCAGTTACCATATAGAAAGGGCAATTAAAAGTGTTTTACCTAAATATTATTACGCCGTTTAGATTATATACTATTGGCGTGTGCAATGAAGCGTGATGAACCGAATATCACGCGTCGAGATCACCGATTGGTCAGCATAACGATAAGTAATAGTGATGACTCACTGCTAATTCTCTTAGCACGACGCATTCGTAATTTAAGAGACTCACAATATTGACCACTAGTAGTAGTAGTAGTAGTAGTAGTAATAGTTGTAGTATTAGTAGTAGTAGAAGTAGTAGTAGTAGTAGTAGTAGTAGTAGTAGTAGTAGTAGTAGTATTAGTAGTAGTAGTAGTAGTAGTAGTAGTAGTAGTAATAGTAGTAGTAGTAGTAGTATTAGTAGTAGTAGTAGTAGTAGTAATAGTTGTAGTAGTAGTAATAGTAGAAGTAGTAATAGTTGTAGTAGTAGTAGTAGTAGTAGTAGTAGTAGTAGTAGTAGTAGTAGTAGTAGTAGTAGTAGTAGAAGTAGTAGTAGTAGTAGTAGTAGTAGTAGTAGTAGTAGTAATAGTAGTAGTAGTAGTAGTAGTAGTAGTAGTAGTAGTAGTAGTAATAGTAGTAGTAGTAGTAGTAGTAGTAGTAGTAGTAGTAGTAGAAGTAGTAGTAGTAGTAGTAGTAGTAGTAGTAGTAGTAGTAGTAACCTGTAACCTGTAACCTAATGTTTTAGGCACTGCCATCAACTTCATCAGAAATTTTCGGCCGTGCATTAAATGTTGACTAGTTGTTATTAGGATAAGCCAAAGAGAAAAGATATGTCTTAAGCTTATTTTTGAATAACATGGTTGATTGAATAGAACGAATGTTATAAGGAAGTCTATTCCAGGCTATAGGTGCAGATATTGAGAAGGCTCTCTTTTGTTTTATGGATACATTACGCAAATCTGGTATGACTAGAGTATACTTGAGGCAAAGTCGTATTGGGCGTGATGATGTATAGGGAGTAAGTAGAGTATGTAAGTAGTCAGGTTGGCTGTGATGAGTGGCATGATGGGTTAGCATACATATTTTATATATTATTCTGTATTTAATTGGGAGCCAGTGTAATATTTTCATGTAAGGTGATATGTGTGTTCTAGAGAATTTATTTATATTGTATATGAGTCTGACTGCTGAATTTTGCAAAAGTTGTAGTTTATGTAGTAAATAATCCGGTATACCATTAATAATCGAATTACAGTAATCTAATTTAGGTAGAATAAGAGATGTTATAAGTAGTTTAGCAATTTCAGTGGATATTGAAGGTCTAATAATTGTTATAGTGTATAATATAAAATTTACTGATTTAATTATATTGGAGATCTGATGTGTAAATGATAATGTGGTGTCTAATATAATTCCTAGATTACGGGCTGATCTGGAGTAAGGTATACAATCATTACCAATATATATATTTGGAATAGTGGACTTATTTGATAAAGAAATATGGAGTGCAATGGTTTTTGAGCTATTCAGTGAGAGAGAGTTTGAGTTTAGCCATGTTCGTATATCCTCAAGGCAGTTGTTGAGTATAGGTATATCTTTAGGGTCTTTTAAAATCATATATACTTGTAGGTCATCTGCATAGGAATGGTAGCCAATATTTGGATATTTATTAAAAATATCAAATATTGGGATCATGTATATATTGAAGAGTATTGGTCCGAGAACAAATCCCTGCGGTACACCATGATGGATTGACCGAGGTGTGGATGTCAGAGAATCAATCTGAATAGAAAAATATCTATTTTGAAGATATGATTTGAACCATTCAAGAGCGGTTCCATTTATACCTATAGACTGAAGTCTTAACATTGAAGTGCTATGATCTAAGGTATCGAATGCTGCTGATATATATAATAGTATGATCACAGAGCTATGTTTATTAAAGGATGCACGCTGAAGGGAATTAATAATATAGACAAGAGCTGTTTCGGTATTTTTCTTTTTAGTATAAGCACTCTGAAATTTATTGAGGATTTTGTTACTGAGTATATAGTCATTAAGTTGAATAGCTACAACTCTTTCAAGTACTTTAGAAATATACGAGAGATGTGATATCGGCCGGTAGCTCGCGAGCAGTGATTTATCCAAGTCAGGTTTTTTAATAGTAGGAGTAACATTAGCTAACTTCATACACGAAGGTACTGAGCCAGATATAATTGATTCTTCGATTATTTCCTTATAGTACATAACAATATAAGGTATCAGCTTATGTAAGAGGGTGACAGGAATGGGGTCAAGGGAACATGTTGATTTCACAGACAGGAGAAGCTTCTCAACCAGCGAAGTAGATGGACGGTTCAGTAATGAAAGAGAATATGGAGGGATGGTTGGTACATATGATAGAGGGGAGGGAAGAGATGTAATAATGTCATTTACTTTAGCGGTAAAGAATATATCAAAGTTATTAATATTATCTAATATAGAAGTATCTGGAAGAATACGTCGATTAAGGCGCCCTAGTAGTGTATTGGATATTTTAAATATTTTCTTATAGTCTTTTCCTGCGTTAGTAAGTAGATCAGTATAATAATTTTCTTTCGTTGTTTTGAGTAAACTACGATATTGCTGTCTGCATAGTAAAAATATGTCAAAGTCGGTAGTAGATTTAGATCTACGCCAGCATTTTTCGGCTTTTCGTAGTTTTCGTTTTTCGGTGACAAGATTATTATTAAACCATTTTGAGTTATCACGTACTATAATCGACTTTTGTTTAATAGGTGCATGAACATCAAGAGTAGAGGAAAGAATATAGTCAAAATGGGATAAAGTTTTGTTGTTACCACAAATGTAAATATTATTAATAAAGTCTTCCATAAATTTTGAAATATCAATTTTAGCAATATTTCTAATTTTAATAGTTTTTGATAGGCGGGTTGGCTTAGGGACATGGATATTAAAAAGGACAATGTAGT